>JAGFPH010004413.1:0-16670 GCA_018207615.1 Philaenus spumarius | reverse complement strand
GATCAAGTGTTGGCCTTTCGTTAGGTCCCTATTATTCAATTTACTTCAAATCCTGTGTTGTGCTAAAACTATTAAGCGTCTTTGTTTTTCTCAGTTATTAAAATAAGTATCTATGTCCGATAAAAGTTGTGCTATTTGTGATCAAGTGTTGGCAAATGGAACCCCGAAGGCAGTGGTGAAAGAAAAAGGGTTGAAGTCATTCGTTGAAGCTAGTAAGAGGAGAAAGGATGATAAGGTAATTTTATTCAACAAGGTATCCTCAGTTGAAGTGCATGATGTATGTAGGAAGCAATATGTAAGAGAATCATGTATTGTTGCTGCCAGCAAGAGGGCTGAGGAGGGTAGTTACAGTCAGGGTCAAGAACTTCGATCATGCAAACCCATATTTCATTTAAAAAATAATTTCTTTTTGTGTGGGGTTGAGATACCTCCAAACTATCAAGCGAAACAAAAAAAATTGACCCCAGCTTCACGCAACCCTGTGTTTGTAGTGAGGAATTTGAATATGAGGGTGAATGTTTTAAGGTTGGCCACACAATGTAATGATGAATATTGTAAAGCCATTATAAAACGTTTACAACCATTTCCTGACTTGGTAGCTGCTGATGGACTGTATTACTTGTCTTGCATGAAAAACCTACACATTCATGGCTCCGCCGTAGATAGCAGGGCTCGTGGTCGACCCAAAGATGAAGTAGGTAAACAATTGCAAGCAGTATTCAATTACCTCGAAAGTAGTGATGAAGAGTGCCAATTCTTGAAGGTGACAACCCCCCACACTGGAAAACAGTTAGAACTCGCCTTATTGAGAAATATGGCAATGACATATTTGTCAGTAAACATGAACCTCATGTTGTGTGTTTTAAAAACACTGGATATAAAATTCTCACCGATGCATGGTACACTGAACAGAAAAAATATTCTGAAAAGTGGAAAGACGTCGCATATTCGAGACAGCTGCAGCAATTATTGTTGAGGACATAATACGATCTTAAATTTCCATGCAGTTCCTTAACACCATCATGTTTCCTTTCATTTTTCAGATGAAGAGCCTACCCCTGGGCCTTCACAGCCTACAGCCCAAGCAGTTGTTCCAGATGAAAGATGTATACAATACTGAATTCACTGCATTCATACTAAAAAAATGCAACTATTCATTCGATAGAATCATTGCTAATAATGTCCCTTTCATATTTCAGAAGAGCAACCAGGACGTTCAATCACTAAGCGTCGTAACTGTAGCTGTCCATCTCTTATTTTATTTACTAACCTATATTTATTATAATTATTATGAAAATTTATAATAAATTGTTTTTGTGAAACTTTTTATACAAGTATTTTGTGTCTGAATACCAAAACATACTTTGGACAATAGTTGATATAATTAATAAGTAGTAATTAATTGTATATATCATGTGTGTGTGTGTGAGGGTGTGTGTGTGTGTGTGTGTGTGTATATATATAAT
The DNA here is from genome assembly GCA_018207615.1 of Philaenus spumarius. Taxonomy (NCBI): domain Eukaryota; kingdom Metazoa; phylum Arthropoda; class Insecta; order Hemiptera; family Aphrophoridae; genus Philaenus; species Philaenus spumarius. Next base: position 15,204 of record JAGFPH010004413.1, on the reverse strand, counting down.
TAAAAAGTAATTACGTTAATTAATTATAAAGACCAAATAAATAGATTTAATAAGTACATAGTGATAATAGAGGTATCTACTGAGTTTTACGTGAAGGGCTCTTGATTTAGCGGTTTCGCGTAATATGAGATAAAACTTCAACGTGCTCTAGCGGCTACAATGTTTGGCCAAAATAAGTGATTAAGGTGTGAAATTAGTAGGAAATTTAATGTGGTTATAGCAGAATCCAAGTTTTTCATAATTACAAACATAGGTGTTAAGTTACAACCGAAAAACTAACAAAAAAACAGGGTTTCCCACAAAGTGGGAAATTTTTGCCTTTTTTCAGCGCGCTCTAGCGGCTAAACCATTCAACCAAAAAATACATTTGAGGAATGTTTTTTGTAGGAAATTTAATGTAATTTATTTTTATGTAGGAAGGTCTACCTCAAAAAACGCATATTTTTATGATGTTTTGGCAAAAAACTGAAAAAATGTCAAAAATTTTGAGGTTTTTTGCAATTTTCGGTGTGAAGCCATATCCGTAGGAAGTAGCAAAGTTGAAATTCTGATTCAGCATCCCAAAAAACATATAGAACAAGTGAAAAAAAAACTTCTATATTTTTTTCCTGGCCAAATCACCATTTGACTGGACTAAATAGATACATTACAGATACAATCTAGATGTTTTACAAACAGATGTTAATCTGTTAATTTTAGCTCCAGATGTTCATATACTATTTAACAAACGTAAATCATTAACAATGAATCAGGTGGTAAAATTTTCAACTTATTTCTTTATTCTTTTAAATTTAAATAAACAATTTAAATACAAAATATTTAAATACAAAATTTAAATAAACAGTTTTTCATATGTAAGATCGAAAAATATTTATATTTATGCATTATGTGATTTGTATTTACTAGAGCCCGGATGTTAGGCAAAATGCCTTAATTTTGCCTATTTGCCTTTTTTAACCTTTTTAAGCTCTTTCAGCCTATTTGAATTATAAAAGCCTATTTTTGCCTTTTGCAAGTAAATTGAATAATGTTTGTACAGTAAAACGTGTCCAGAGTGAAACGGGAATAAGTCGGAAACTTGTTCTATGAAACAAATTCTCGGAATGTTTATAGTTGTGGACAGTGTAACTCTGAACCTGGATCGCTTCACATATGCTGTACACCTGTTAGACGCTAGCCTTTTCCTGGTTCAGAGTTATGCTGTCCACAACTATAGTAACCGCTGAAAAGGGAGAGAGAGAGAAAGAGAATGAACTGTTTCCAATTTTTAGAAAAAAAGGTTCCTTCTGTTTTTCCTTGTAGTCGTATCGGTTGAAACTATGCAGTAGGCATGTAAGCCTGCTGTATGGTAGAGACAGAGTCAAGCTTTGTTTGTTTAGCCTACTCCCACCAATAACTCAACTGTTTGTGTGTGCTGCCAGTTCTTTCTGACAGAAGACAAAGTCTAACAACAGACAGTTTAAAGAAATACCTTGTGATAATGTGTAAAAAGTAAAATGTAAGTTATCAGAATTATTTGTTTATTAGTTGCTAAAATATATTATGCCTTTTTTTGAATTTACAGTGCCTTTTTTGTGTTTCCTTCTGCCTTTTTTGCCTGCCTATTTTAAGTGTTATTAATGCCTAAACATCCTGGCTCTAGTTTTTTTCCCAATAAAAAACTACTTTACAAAAAAAAATACTGAGCGATGCTCGGTCGCCCAGGTACTGTGTATTTTATGTCTTGACAAGTGAAACATTTTTACACTCTTGGACTGTGAAAAAATGAATAACTACAAAAAATTATTGTGATGATAGCTTAGTCCCACCGAAACCGGTAATCAAATATTAACAAGGATTGTTTAGACGGTGAAAAAATAAGGTAATTAATTTACATTAATTACATAACTTTATAGAAATAATTTTCTAAAACCTTCATCGTTAATATTTCAAAATTTATTCTACATTGTCACACTTTTAAAATGATCAAAATTTTAAAGTGCAAGGTGAACCTCAGTCAGTAAGCAAATTTAAAAAAAAGAAGTATTTGCCGTAAAGAAAAGTAGATACTCACATTGTAATACGAAGTAAGAAAGCTTATAATGACAAGTGTGATTGTAGATCTTAAATGAGAAGTTTTGAGTGCCAAACTTACATAATTTTGGATAAAAAAATGCATTAAATGGAAGTTGAATTAGAAACAAAACCTGCTACTATTTTGATTTGGTGAAATTTAACAAAAAATTCGATTTTAAGGTTGGTATTAACTTGAGATTAATTAGAAAGTTTTCATTTTATTTTTTTGACATGACTTCATTAATTTAGTTACAAGAGTTATTAATTTGGTTGAGTAGTTATGTAAAATCCAAAACATTTTTTGATTATATTTGTTCTGATCGGAGCACTTAGACTTTTAAACCATGTTTGCACTTAGTATGGTATATAAGATAGTCATTTCTTGAAAATGTCTTCTCACAGATTCCGCACTTAAACCTTCTGTGTTCTCCGCATTCGTTCCTTTTGTGTCGAAGCAGATTGCTCTTTGAAGAATATAGCTTGGTACATTGATCACATTGAAATGACGAATTTAGAGAAGATTGGAATACTGAAACAACCAAGAACCAACAAATTATTTACTATTAATTCTAATATTTAATAAGATCTTCGATAGCAAAAATGTTTTGGAAAGATAAATTTCATCAAAGGGTACAACTTTCATTGCTTCTTAACATAAAAACTTATATTTTTGAACTGAATATTAATAATTGTTATAATATATTATCTTTGAAATCTCGTTTTGTTTTTACATTTTGATTTGTTTACTATCATAAATGTTTTAAGTTCATATAAATTTGCAAAATCTATAATATCAATTTAATCACAAATAGTAAACATATTTCTTTTCATTTTTCCTTTTAAATTTTTGAAAACTGTATAATAAAAAGAAAATTACTATAAAACAACAGATATTTTTTAACTTTTCAAACAGACAAGATTCTATTTAACTTTGGATTTACCTAAGGTAAGAATAATTTTAAACTTAAAAAATTGTGTAGTTGTAATTTTAAATAAAACAAGTGATTTAAAAGCTGTGATCATTCTGAAGAATTGTTATTAATACTTCTCTTTTAAGATGGAAACAGCTTGATTCAAATTGTATTTTAATACACTTAAAAGTAAAGTTTACTAAAATAAGTTTAAAAAAAAAAGATAAAAGTGATAATTTATTACACAAGATCGAGTCCCACTCAGGTATATATAGGCTATTAACCAAGGTGACAGAGCCCATAGTTAAATCAAATGCTTTTCAAAGTTTTACAAAGTGTTAAGATAAAACTTTACATAAATTATACATTTTCAGTGATTTTCGTAAAAAATTTCTGAACAACATCACAAACTTGTCTGGTAAAACAGCTGTTGCACTGGTGAAATAATTTTGTCACCAAAGGCAACAGAAGTATCGTATGTTGTTGGGTTTTTTTTTGTGTGTTTCAATCAGAAATGTAGTTTACAACATACTGCAATATCGGTCGCTTCGAGATAGTTCCAAGTTTAGCTGGTAGATGGAAGAATCTAATGGAACGTTCCTGAGGGTATACGTCAAAACGCGCCGATGGGAAGGAAATCCCGGCGTATCACTTACAGCAAAACATGTTGAAGAGTTAAGTTGTGTATAACACACCTTATTGAGTTAACATTGGTCCAGTTTATAAAGTATACAATTACTTTTATGTGTAATGTACACATTTTCTTTTGATGCAGAGCCTTATATTGATAAACAAGATTTAGCAAAATGGTTTTTAATATTCAAAATAAATACATATATAAGTAATTAAAACATTTTAATGGTTTCTGATTAGAACAATTAAGTTACATTTTTACTTACAAAATAGAAAAATTATACAAGTATTAACACTCAGTGAATTTTATAAAGACGAAAATATTGACTTTTAGTAATTACAGAAATTTGTAAACAATAAAAACCTACTTTTAAAGACAAACATGGTTGACAAATTTATATGTATAAAATCTAAAATGTTTTGCATTTTTGAGTTATTGTAACACACACATGGACAGACAAATAGATGTATTCCATAAATAAATTTTTCTAAAGTTGCCGAGAAAGCATTTCTTTTTCAATGATGTCATAAAGATACCAATACTGGCCACAAATAGAATATCTATTACAGTTTGTTTGTAATAAATGTTGAAACAGTAGAACCTCGATTATCCTAGGTAATTGCGACCAGGCAGACCTCGGATAATCAAAAACTAGGATAATATGTATTCAATGGCCGTGAGAAAACCATTGAGGTGCGAGTTTCCCAGTGGCGCAACGAGGTTTTGGCTGGGGGGGGGGGGGGGGGGGCTAAGCTCAGGTCAAAATACTGTATATATTCAATGAAATGTAAATTGATGGAAGTTCTTTAATTTATCAAAAATTCTGAAACATATATTTTTTTAAAGTGAATGGTGATGGGCTTGAGTCAGACAATAGTGCAATATAAACATTCTTTCTAAATCACCTCGCACTGACCTTAAACGACGGTCCAGCCAGCACCCTGCCTTATTAGAGCCATGTTATACGAACGCTGATAGCGCCACGTTTTCAACGTCCCGTTAACGTCGGTTAATTAAGTAAATGGAACTACCGTGGGCCATGTTATACGATCGCTATCAACGCTGGCGAATATGCGCTAACCGGGCGTTGAGCGTTGTCAAAGCGGATGACGCGATAACGACAATGTGCTATCAACGCCGAATTATACGGGGCGCTGTCAACGCTCACTCGCAGCGCAGCTATGAGAGAGGTCAGAGTAGTAAGAAGTATCAACTTTGTCCTGGTTCTAGCAGTTATTTTTTATTTCAAAGTGGTTATTGTGTTCTTTAAAGTGACAAAATGTTTGACACGGAAAAAATTATTTAAGATGTTGAACAGAAGCCACCTCTATATGACATTAAGTCAAAGAATTATATCAATAAACAATTGAAACATTAAGTGAAACTGTCCTGTTTATACACGATTTGAAAGCACTGAATCTGTATCCCACCGTCTAGCCTTCCTCACACAGAATTCCTCATATTATGTTTCTATTATTTGTAATACACCTAGACAGTCTAACTGAATGGTGTCCATTTTGGAAGTGAGCGATGCGACATTGACAAGGCCTCAAAAACGCGGTGTATAACACGGAAACCGCGTTGTCCACGCGCTACCAATGTTGCGCTTTCGACGTCCCGTATAACTTGAGAATTTAACGCTCGGTTTTTCAGTGTTACCAACGCGGCGCTTTTAGCGCTTGCATACCGTCAACTCATGAACCAGACCGCCAAGATCAAACATCACTGTTAGAAAATCATGATTGCTTAAGATAAAGATCATATTTATCACAAATTTAATTATAAATGTAATTTTTAATTGAATATCGACTATGTATTCAAAAATCGGTTAGTGTAAAATAAAATCCAATTTACTAAAAAAACCTTGTGGGGGACCGGAGTTCCGCATTATTTATTCCGATATAGGCTGACTTCAAAATATATTTTATTCGGCTTTAAATAATAATAAATAGTTTTAAATGAATAAAGGTTTGATAATGTACTCAAATGAAAGAAATTTGATTCTGTAATAAAAACAAAATTTTAAAGAGACATTTACAATATTTATGAAAAGTACAAATTCAAATCCTTGAATTGCAAACATTTATATTTTTAGAAAGATACTTAAATAAAACAGAATAAAAAGTTATAAATTTACACACTTTAAACAATGTCTTTCACTGTCGTTTCACTTTCGCTTCCCACTCATAACTAAACTCTCATTCACAAAGTTTAACACCGACCAAAAACAAAAGAACAAAATACAGTAGCAGAGGGAAGAAACAACTCGTGTGATAATATTTGAGTCATAAATACGATGATGACGCGATGAGAGGAGGTTATATCAGGAACAAGACTACTTCCATTCACTATACTACCAGTCCACTAAACGTCACCCATACCATTGCGGTAAACTACTGCTTTGTAAATAAATATCATCTATATTGTTCTCACAAGTCCAGCTCATTATTTACTTACTGCTTTGTGTTCTTTCTGTTCAATCTAACACAAAGTTTTTATTATAAATTTACTTATTGAGAAATCATCTCAAGCTATGAATTCATTATCGAAATCAATAAATTCAGTTAACTTACATTTATTTGTTAGTTATCAGAATTGATTTTGACAAAAATCAAGTTTTTATTATTATTTTTTTCTAATTTGCCTTGGATAATCGAGGTTTTACTGCATTTTTGTATCTCTCTAAACTAAACATTCTTTGAAATGAAACAAAAAACTTTGCTAGTATAATTTTTAGTATAAAAATAAGCTTTAGCAGTAAATGTGATTGTGAGCATAAAAGTATGAAGTTAGGAAAAATCCAACGTGCAACTCGAAAGCAGTGTTTGCATTGTTTTTTCATTCGAGAAATGTCGACCTTGTAGTGTTTGTACCTGACCACAAGGATATATCGGTTCAAATCCAGGTGAAGAAGACCATGGACGTTTGTCCAGTTGGGAAAAGTTGATGTCAACCAATGATATCACTTTGGGACTTTTCACTTTAAAAATTCAAAATAAATTCCTCACTTTGTTTTTTCTTGGGCAAAAGAGTGTAAAATTGTGCAGTTATAGGTAAAAATAGCACAAAAAGTTATTTTGGACTGAAGGAGGTCTGAAACGTTGTTATTTAAAAAAATCTTGAGTTTGAATTTTTGACAGTATATACTTTTTCTACGCTCTTTGTATATGAGAAAGTAAGGCCGGCCACACACAGAATCAGACACAGTCAGTCATAGTCAAAAAGGCCTTTAGTCTTTTCTGTCTGACTGATATTGACTAATCCTGTGTATGGGGGTTTTAGTCACTGGGCGTCATGACTCTCCGCAGAGGCCATTGCCTAATGGCCTCCCTCCATTTTCAGTTCATTTGCACTACTTCTGTCCACCAGATTGTTGTATTGTGTGAATTTAGTGCTTATTGAAAGTTTTTAACCTAACTTTGAAGAGGAGGAAGATGAAGCGATAATTATGATGTAGAACTTGATTAATTTATTTGAAAAAGGTACTAGTAACAGAGAACTTTGAGTACACCCTATAAACGAGAAGATACCCAAACGAGAAGATACACACTATACCTTCGTATGAACGAGAAGAGGAACCTCGTGTAGCACGTTCTATGTTTGATAGAATTAAGGAGTTGAAGAGCCATCCCAAAAAATTTGAAAACTACTGTCGAATGAAAGTCGAAACGTTCGAATACATCTTGGAAAAAATCCAGGATAAGATTAAAAACAAAACACGAATTGGAGAAAATCACGTGACATGGTTGTGCGCGCATGCATGCGCAGGTGGCTCTGACGGACAGTGTCCGATAGCTTTTGACTAAAGGTGTCTTTTGAGGGAGCTGCGTCAGTCAAGGAAAAAACGTCTTTCGACGTCTGTGTCTGTTCGTCTAGTTCGATGCAGTGTGTAGCGACCCCATAACCACCCATGCTGAACCCCTAGTTTTAGTCGCTATTAGTCAAAATGACTAAACGCGACTGACCGTGTCTGATTCTGTGTGTGACCGGCCTAAGTGCACACTTTCTTTGGAATTTAACTATACAGGTACAACGAGTATGTTTCTTTTATCACAATACAGCTTAAATGCAAATTACATTCAATGCATCGATAAAATTTGAGATCGATTAATATAAAATGAGTGCTACAATATTATAAAAAAATTGTGACTGATCTAAAATATTAAACTAAACACACACTTCATTCAAGTCGAAGGAAATTTCAGAGTGCGTAACATTAAACCCAACTGGGTGTGAACAAGTTTCACATGATTCTGTAAATATTCATTCCTGTAAAACTCTTTCTGGCATAAACTACACTGAAACTGTTTCTTGCGATCGCACTCCAACTGGACGTGTCTCTTTAAATGCTTTCTGTTGCGATAACTCCGTCCACATTTTTCACAAAAATGGCGTACACTTTCCGTGTTTTCCGAACAAGTTGGTTGAGAGTCATTAGGTTTGTCGGTTCTTCTTCGCAACGATATTTCTAAAACAGAAATACTCAGTGTTTACACTTCTAAACACCCGACATGATGAAACTATAATGTTACAGAACCGATTCGTGATGATGGATTTACACAAATTATTTTAATGGTTTGCATAAAATTACAAATAGTTTAACATTTTAACTACATTACGAATAAACACAGTTTAAATTAGGAAAAATTTTAAAAAATATTTAAGGAAAATATATACAAATACATATATAATAGTAAGTCAAATTCACATAACTTATTTTGTAACTTCATTATTGGTTCCAGTCCAACAAATTATTATTTTAATTTGTAGATTTTTATTATGTTTATTCCTTTCTTACAGATGTGTTTTTAACAAAAGTCCATTGTCAGTACATATACACACAATTTTACTTTTCTCTATACATATTTTAGTGTGCGTTTTATATGCCATAGCTTCATGATATTATATAAGCAATGAAACAGTTTTTTTTAAACAAAAAAAATATTGTATAATTGACAGTGTATTCATGTTTTTAGCACTTGAAATATATATATATATATATATATATATATATATATTTAGAATGTAATTCTTAAGCATTTTTATTCACTGATTAGTTTGGAATCTTTAACTTGTCACTCGACGACATCGGTTCGTTTGTATTTATTTCCAAGCAAGTCGTCCTACATTTGTAATGTTGACTTCTTCAAATGCTCCGTTGCTTATCTGATCAGCTTTTTTTAAACTAATTGGTTGACAATCATTTGGCAAAATCTGTTTTGTTGTTGAGCCACGGATGCACTATGTTTTCGTACAGGACTTCATAACCCCTCCCTACATACTTAAATAGCTGGGTAAAAATTAATCTACTTTATAAAGCACAGCCTAAGTATCAAACAATAGAATATATATAAATGTTTTTCTTAACCGTCCTAAAATTTCAGAAGAAAAAATTAAAAAACTCAGTAAAATGTTAATTTTCCATCTAACTGCCGTTTGGTGTTTTTTAACAAGAAAATTTATATTTTTTTTTACATTGCTTCCAATGTGATTGACTAAACATCGGATTGTTGAACAAGTTCTGGGTGCATTTTTTCAGTTATTCTTTGACTAAATTACAGAAAAACAGAACAACGCCAAGATTTCAACCTAGGAACTTTGGTTTTACCACTGAGCTATCCAGATCACAAGATATTGGTTGGGTTGGTGTTTTCTTACTTGAATAGTTTGCTGCATTTTAGAGAAATATTGGACTCTAAAACCAATTGGAGAACTGTTGGTCTCTAAAACCTATTGGAGAACTATTGGAGAACTATTGGACTCTAAAACCTATTGGAGAACTAATCGACTGTAAAACGTATTGCAGAACGATTGAAATCTAAAACCTATTGGACTCTAAACATATTGGAGAACAATTGGACTCTAAAACCTATTGAAGAACTATTAGACTCTAAAACCTATTGGAGGAACTACTGCACTCTAAAACCTATTGTAGAACTATTGGATTCTAAAACCATTGTAGAACTATTGGACTCTAAAACCTATTGGCGAACTATTGGACTCTAAAACCTATTGGAGAACTATTGAACTCTAAAACAGATTGGTGAACTATTGGACTCTAAAACCTATTGGAGAACTATTGGATTCTAAAACCTATTGGAGAACTATTTTACCTTGTTACTTACGACTCTGAAATCAATCCTACTTCTATTTGTAACCAGCTAACCGAAAGATAAGCATTTTTGTTAAAAATATAAAACGAAACTTGACAGAAAATTTATTATTTTAGGACATACGTTTTTACACACTTTTTTAGTTTGATGACGAGAGTAAGTTCTTAACGTTTTGAAATGATTTTCTGAAACACCCTGTTTATTCCAAAGCCATTACATTGTGTAAAAAAAAGCAAAAATTATGATTCTTAATTAAAACAGAAGGTTGAGGTTTATAAGGAAACCTATCATTTTGTAGTTAGTTTGGAATTTTAAAGACATTTTTAAAAATTTGCTGACAGAAAAGTGAACCTCTTGATTTAATTTCTTCAAATGAAAACAAACAGTATGAGAAAATATAGACATTTAAATTTCTTTTTAGCCTTCACAATAACACATTTAGGACCAACATGTTGGTTTTGGCAATGCAAATCCTGTGTTTAATAATATTATTTGAACCCTGTGTCACCTACCACCAGGTGCTTTCAATTTTTCAAATTATTTACAAAACACATATTTTAAAAATTTATTCGTCCATCGTCAGGTGTTAAAAATATTCAATACAATATCAACTTGTACATATTTACTGTACACAGCACTACACAGTGCAACGAGTTATCCGCTGATCTAATCTTAGTGGATAACTTGAATTTTAGTTTGAAGGTGAGAGTTACATCAAATAGTCTTCTATATATATATAAAAGCCAAAATCCACTGACTCACTGATCACGATTTCTCAAAAACTACTGAACGGATTGGAATGAAATTTGGTATGTAGCTTCCTCTAGGGCCATAGGTCCACTAAGAAAGGGTTTAAAAAATTCGAAATTTAGAGGGGTTTGGGGGGGTCAAAGTTACTAAGTCACGATTTCTCTAAAACTACTGAACGGATGTAGCTACCTCTAGGGCCCTAGGTGCTCGTTAAGAAAGGGTTTAAAAAAGTTTGAAATCTTAGGGGGGGTTTGGGGGGTCAAAATTACTAAATCACTAATTCTCCAAAAAAAATGAACGGATTGGAACGAAATTTGGTATGTACCTTCCTCTGGTGCCATAGGTGCTAGCTAAGAACGGGTTTAAAAAATTCGAAATTTTAGGGGAGGTTTTGGGGGGATCAAAGTTACTAAAAATCCCCATAAGAAATACATAGTGTAATATATTTATTGATATAATATATTTTTTGTTAAGATACATTTAACTTTGATTTGTCTATCCTTGCAAAGCCGGATCGGGCCAGCTAGTTTTAACATATAATAATTTATCTGGATGCTCTGGCTGGTTATTGTATATGTGGTATTCCTCATAAATTTGTCTTATTGTATCTAAATCTTATGTATTATTTATCAAAGGTGTTTTTTTGCCGCTAAGCGATATCTCCCTTAATTCTTCATCATTTTAAAGCTTATGGTTCCTAGCTATTACCAAAAAAAACAGTCAAACAGCTTAAAATTCATGTTATCATTACAAAAATTGATTTAAAAAAAACTTTTATATTACATTTCATATGGTCCTAATGAAAGGCACCATCTATTAACAACCTGTTTAACTAACATGACAGCTGTTAGTTTGATTGTTTACTTTCCATATGCAAGTGTTACAAACTATTATTTATAAACCAATCTAAATAAATAAACGTAATAAACCGAACTAAGTCACTGCATTAAATCAGGTAAACTTGCAAAATATCCGCACCGGTCAGCTAGTAATATTTATTTTCGATGTGCTCGTGAACTTCAATTTCTCTAAATGTTTTAACCGCCTACCCGCCTTTTCCACATACTTTATCCATGGAAAAGTTTTCAAATAATTACTAAATTGAAATGAGTTGTATGTTTCTTCTGCCTCCCAATAATCAATACATTATAATTACAGTAAGCACTTTTTATAAAGAATATTACACTACATAATATAATAATAAAGGTAATAAATAACATAGACAGTAATAATATTGTAAGTGTTTTATTTAAAGCTTAAGTTCCATTTGTTAAGTTATACAATTTATGAAATCATACAACCCAAATTAGCGCACACACTAAACATTTTTTTAGTTTGCAATTACAAAATGCAAATAAAGCTAAGTAAAGTGTGCCAACCGGTGATAAATAAGTTTTTCATTTCTAAAATATTGTTTGTTGCATATATCACAAGAAAATTTCTTTTCTCTATCGCATTCAAGACGAACGTGCCTGCTTAGACTGGTTTTATTTAAATAACTTTTGCCACATTTTTTGCAGGTAAATCTGATGTTTTGTGAGCCAGATTCTTCAATCAACAGTTTCTCAGACCATAAAGAAGAACTCCAGAATGACGGGCGCACTAGAAATATTAAAGATAGAAACAATTTTAATAATACTGAAATAATGAAGCTTTACAATAATTATTGAAAGCTTTATACAATAATTATAATTATAAGTAGTATTGTTTTTAAATAAAGAGCGGTAGAATTTATAAATCAAACCAGACTTATGAAAAATAAAACTGCATTACAAAACAAACCTGAGCAAGCAAGAAAAGTAATTCAAGGATTACAGTAGAGTTAAGGGCAGCAAAGTTGGCGAAACCATTGTATTTGGATAACCTAATAGAACTCCGATCCAATGCAATATTGGTATTTATTTACTTTACCTTGTCAAACAAAACTACTATAAACACACAAACCTGAACTTTTTTCTTAATAAATATAGTATTTATACACTTCACTGATACCGGGAAACCAATATTTAACCATATTCAACATTTACAACATTAAAAACTTTCAAATCAAAAGTTCGTTATGGAAATTTACATTGTAAAGTGCCGACATGTTTTTCTTACCGTCCTGACAGCGTTGCCGGATTGTTCTTGTTCTTTTTTGTGTAGAAACGAACAGTTTAGGCAACTCATTCTAATTATAAATAGTGTGATAATACGACGAAATATTATAATTATATAAATATTATAATCATACTGTTATCGGCAAAATACTGTGACTAAACAGTTTAGGTAAGTTCTCTAGTTTTTTTTTTATTCTAATTATATAAAGTGATAATACGACGAAATATTATAATTATACAAATATTATAATCATACTGTTATCGGCAAAATACTGTGACTAAACAGTTTAGGTAAGTCCTCTAGTTTTTTTTTAATTCTAATTATATAAAGTGATAATACGATGAAATATTATAATTATACAAATATTATAATCATACTGTTATCGGCAAAATACTGTGACTAAACAGTTTAGGTAAGTCCTCTAGTTTTTTTTTTTATTCTAATTATATAAAGTGATAATACGACGAAATATTATAATTATACAAATATTATAATCATACTGTTATCAGCAAAATACTGTGACTAAACAGTTTAGGTAAGTCCTCTAGTTTTTTTTTTTATTCTAATTATATAAAGTGATAATACGACGAAATATTATAACTATACAAATATTATAATCATACTGTTATCGGCAAAATACTGTAACTAAACAGTTTAGGTAAGTCCTCTAGTTTTTTTATTTTTATTCTAATTATATAAAGTGATAATACGACGAAATATTATTTCTCAAATGAGGCAACCTTTACTATCTAGTTACCTTGATTTATACACACCTTAATTAGTACAATAACCTATTGTTCGATTTGGCAACGTTGATTAATTTCCATTTTAAATCCGCAGTTAAACGGTACTTTCTATTGTTTGATGCATTTGTTTACGTAATTATGTTTGTTACATTATTTTCACATTTTCTTGCTTCGTGGATACTTTTGGGGTTCATATTGTTTAGTTTATTTAATTCTTACATGTTTGGTGTATGTGAAGTGATTTATTTTGTTATAATTACGTCAAATATCGCGGAAAAGTCGAAACTTAACCTATACAATTTCAAGTTTTATTTCTTTCATAACTCCTACAAATATTATTTCCCGGGAAAATTTTTGTTGTTTCTACAATCAGTTAGATGTGTTCTTTCATGTTATATCAAATTCCCTTAGAAATCGTTTGACAAGGTAAACTACATTTTTACCGCAATATTTCGTTCCACTGGAAATTCGACGATAGTGGCTCTATCTATTGGGGAAACGACGGAAGCTGTGTGAAACACCAATGCTACCAATGATTTCTCCCTAGTGCTACCTCGCGGCGTGATCATGCACTATTTTCCCGACAACCTAATTTTCGCCACACGGCTGCCGTATGGATGCAAGATCTATTTATTATTCATGATCTATGGCGGAATGCTCTACTACTCATTTCGCCTGCCATCTGCGTAATATCCTGCATGAAGATTTTGTTTCACAACCACTGTCTCTGACTATTCTTATAAAATTGTCTGTTACGATTTTTATTTATACCTAATTTATATTTACCCATAAATAGTTTATTCAACAAAAATTATATTTACATAGTAGGATTTTAAAACCAGAAACCGAAAGATAAGGAATTAGAAATGTTTTTAGTAATGCCGAGTTATGAATCTAAGTCCCTAAAAGGATAGTAGTTTCCTTCCTGCTGGCACCGCCTTTTACTCTACCTACAAAGGGTGATCATACACTAAGGTTATTGAAACCTTATTTAAAACTGATTTTACTGTAAAGTTTACCAGAAACGTCTGTTGAGGGTAGGATTCAACGAGGATTTGACATTAAAAGAGATAATTCTACTAGTGCCATGTTGCAAGACTGGGTCCCCACTTCTATAACATAAGGTTGAGTCCATGATTTTCTTATTAAAACCTTATACTTGGAAGAAATATAGTAGCTGTGTTAAAACTGATGTCTTCAATCAGATGAACATAAAAAGATAAACATTTTTAAAGAAACAAAGATTTGATAATTTGTTAAGATTTGTATACACAAAGAATGTAGTCCAAATTTTTTTTAGTTAACTGATGATTATGTACCAGTTTGCATGGCTTTTAGCAGTCATTCCTTGTAAAACGAATTGCTCAGGGTTACCTGAGCCCACTTACGCTATTGGCTAAAATTCAACTGGCTTTTTAAGCTACTATAGATTACTATAAAATAAAATAGGGTGAAGTGGGGTAAGTGGAACCAGGTTTTAGCATAATTCAACTTTGACCTTATTTTGCTCAGTTACTATTCTACTTAAAATTGTGAAAATTTTTGTACATAAACTACAACTAATTAGCTTTTGAAAGAATATAATTTTTTTAAATTAAACATGTGTTCTTCATGAAAAAAATAAAAAATTTGTGTTTTGCTGTTCCAGTTGCCCCACCTCCTTCTATATTCTTATACAATACATTGAGAGAAATGAGGGGCAAGTGGGTCAATAGAGAAATTTGTTGTGATTATGAGACTTTTTGAATTTTAAAAATATCTTTATATGTTACCGAGTTATGAACTTTTTCGTAGACTTCTGCGAGCAATGTCCTAAAATAGCAACAAATTAAAAATTAGTAAATCTTATAAAATTGGAAAATTATAACAAGTAAAAATACTTACATTGATTTTTT
>JAGFPH010004412.1:100611-120084 GCA_018207615.1 Philaenus spumarius | reverse complement strand
ATAGAAGATATTGAGTTATTTTCTTCAGATCACTCTGAATATATCCCGGATGGAGACGGATCCTCATCATCAGATGAAGATAGTCTGCATGACTTGACTGACCAACAAAATTGTACAAAGAGTCTACCAGGTCACAAGAATGGAAACAGTGTTATACTTGATGGTACAGAGAAGTTCCCTGAAACTACTGAAAAACCACGAAAGCGACTTAGTAGAACAGAAAATTGGGCAAGAAATGTGCGTAAAGTCAAAAGAGCCAGAGGAGAATCGTATGTTTCTTCAAGAAATAAAACTATTCAAAAAGTTACAATGAAGCCACCTTGCTTTGCTAATTGTCGGAAAAAGTGTTTCAATAAAATAAATGAAGAAGAAAGACTTGAAATTTTTAATTGCTATTATAATCTTGCAGATTACAGTAGACAACGTGATTTTATCCATAGTAACACAGAAAAATACACTAAAAAATGTACAACTTCTATAAATTCAAATCGAAGTTTTTCCATTAGTTTTTTCCTTCCAGTAAAAGGTGAAAAGCTCAGTGTGTGTAAACCAATGTTTTTAAACACATTAGGTATCAAGAAGGGAGTGGTTGATATTGCTATGAAGAAGAGAACTTCAGAAAATACAGCACAGCTAGACAAGAGGGGTAAACACATCAAGAAAGTAACACCTTCACAGGTTTTGGAAAACGTCAAGTTACACATTCAAAGTTTCCCAACAGTACCTTCCCATTATTGTCGATCATCTACCAAACGAGATTATCTTGATCCATCTCTAAACATTACTCTAATGTATAAACTTTATTGTGACTTATGCAACTCAAAAGGTCAAGTTAAAGTGAATATTGCAGTATACAGAAAAGTATTTAACGAAAATTTTAATTTGGGTTTCCACCGTCCCAAAAAGGACCAATGTCGTCTTTGTAGTCATTACGAAAATGCATCTGTTTGTGCCAAAGAACCACTCAAGTTTGCGTATGAGGCTCATATAGCTAATAAAGATCGAGCCAGAGCTGAAAAAACAAAGGATCGATTAGATGCTGAAACCTCTAATGGCTCTTACATCTGTGCCAATTTTGATCTACAACAGGTATTATTAGTCCCAACTGATCCAACAAATAATGCACTCTTCTACAAGCGTAGGCTTGCTACCTACAACTTTACAATTTACAATGTTGTAAACAAACAAGGAGACTGTTTCATGTGGAATGAAACTCAAGGAGCTCGTGGTAGTTGTGAAATAGCAAGTGCACTTTACACCTATCTCAAATCTCTTCCAAATTTAACAACTCATGTCACATTCTTTAGTGACAGGTGCGGAGGGCAAAACCTAAATCAATTCACTGCTGCCATGTTCTTGAAAGCCGTGCAAGATTTGCCAAATCTTGAACTTATAGATATGAAGTTTTTAGTTTCAGGACATAGTGAAATGGAATGCGACTCTATTCATTCTGCAATAAACACAGAGTTCAAACGTGTCGGAAAAGCTTTATGGCCTGAAGACTGGAAACAAATAGCACGGGGGGCAAGGAGGAAAGGTGATAAGCCTTACATCGTTCATGACTTACACAGAGAAGACATAAAAAATTTTAAATTGTTTGTGAAAGAAAACATGACTATTCGAAAAAAAGACAAAGATTCAAATGCTGTTCTCTGGCAAAAAATGTGCTGGTTGAGATTTCAAAAATCTCATCCATTTATTATGGAGTTTAAAGAAACATTTGATGGTGATTTTAAAATCATTGATTTCAACAGACGTACCCGGCGTTCGTTGCAAGTGCAACTGCAACCTTTGCATCCAAATCCCATTCCACTATCGCAACAAAAATATCAAGATTTGTCATCATTGTTCTCTATGAAACCTCCAGCACTAGGTGATGCCTATAAACCATTTTACCTTTCTCTTCCATGCCATGACAGACAGGATGCGAAGCAATTTGATGAAGAAAGTGATGGTCAAGTTTATGATGAATAAGTTTATGAAACATTCTTTTAGCCTAAGTTTTTGTAAATATGTTTTTTAAATTGAATCAAAATTGAATGTAAACGGTTTAGTTTAATAGTTCAATAAACTTTCATAATCTGAATTCCTTAACAATAATTTTAGTAAAGAATGATTATTTATCATAATAATGATAATTTTGAACTAATAAATATTTTTTTATCATAAATTGAACGACAAAATAATGCAGTAGATAAGATGGTTTAAATAAAAAGTAAAAAAGCATACTGAATTTGAATTAAACACAGTAGACAAAAATGTGGTTAACTTACCGAGTCACAGAACACATTATGCTACAACTAGACAACTGGGACTTTTCTTCATATTTCCTTTATTTTTTTTAAATATAATTTTTTTTTTCATATCAAGGAATGTGAATAGGCAATGTAAGTATTTATAAACCAATTATATAGAAAATATTACTTAAAACTGTTGTAATATAAAACTATAAACAATATTAGACTAAGGAAAAACTTCAACTGCAAATATCTCATAATGTTCTTATTTGAGTTACCTAGTTGTAGTATTGAGGTGACGACATGTTTTAGACACAATAATAAATTATTAAAAAATTATAATTGAAAAACAAGTTTTTTGTAAAAAATGAGTTTCTACACCAACTTGTACAAAATTGCCTCAACTGTTTATTATATTGCTTAACAACAGTATTATGTAGATCAAAACTAGTAAGAAAAGCTTTTTACAAAACTCATTGGTAATATTTTAAACACTCAGGTTCGAAACAAAAGTTCCGTCGCCACTGACATCATTTTGTAACGAACTGCCATCGTCTTTGTTCATTTTATTTCACAACAATCATTATTATTATAAAAAGAACAATATTCAAAAATAAACTGTGAAATTACACACGATAACCTAGTACAACAAAACTAAACAACGGCGAGAGCAGACAGCTGTTTACAGACCGGCCAAAGACGGCAAACATTACATTTTCTAAGATTTATTTACCACAGAAACTGAACTCAAATGGTCCTAAAAAAAATTCCACAGATAGCAGCACATCTCAAACTTCAACAATAGCGGTCATCAAAGTAACTATGTCTGTTCAAATGCAATCAAAGAACGTTATCATAGCGAGTTCGGGGCTCGCTCGACATAGGAGTACGTGCGGATTAGTAGGGTACGGGGCTGCCCCGACACTCGAGTTGAAAGGGTTAAAGTGTTGTTAAAATGTCATAATTAAACATGCATTACTACACATGTTATATACAAGATTTTACCTACGGCCATAAATGAAAAATACAGTAAAACCCCGGTTAACCAAACTAAATGGGGGGAAGCGTTTCGGATACCAATTTTTTCAGTTAAGCCATGAACATCTAACACTACAGTTTTGAAGGTCAAATGAATTCAAACATCTCTTTGCAGGCTACACTTATGTTCTTCATTTAATTATAAAATACACTTTGAGCTTGACACTTTGAGGATGACGACTTTGTCGTTCAAACGCGTTTGGTAATTCTTCATTTAAGTTGAAATTACATTTTTAGGATTACGATCATCAATATAGAGTATACTGTAGGATATCAATTTATTTCGACTTTCGCTGCCAACAATGTACAATTTATTTTCACAGTGGTTATTGTTATGGATCAAGTGGTTTGTTCTATGTATTGAATACATGATATGTTGTTGTTATTAACATAACATTAGTAAAATTTTGGTACGGCTGGCAGTACAGAAATCTTGTCTTAAACTTTTACTTCTAGAATAAACTTCTTTAACCGGAGCGTCATTAATTTCATTAACCATCATGTAATTTTGCTATAAACATATGTTAGTTCCATCATGTAATTTTGCTATAAACATATGTTAGTTATACCTGAATTATATTTTGTCGTGTACAATTTAAATATAAAATTGACTTTGTTTACAAATCTGTTCCAGGTTTAAAACAGAAATACACACAGAGCAACGGTCGCAGGCCGTTTGGTATTTCCTGTCTGATAGCAGGCTTTGATTACGACGGCACACCTCATCTCTATCAGACTGAACCGTCTGGTATTTATTACGAGTGGAAAGTAAGTATTTCAACTTTTTCAGGATGAAAAAACCTCTACATCCATTACCACCAGGACCTGAAAGAACAAAGTTACTCCGCAGCTTTGTTCCATGAAGTGTCGTAGCCGTTTCCCTATCCCTAATTAGCTTGATTCTATTATGAATTTCCTCGATGTGCAGTTCTTTCACTCTTCGACATTACAAATGCCTTGTAAAATGTATATTCATTTGAAACGCTCACTGTAAACAGATGGAAAAATGATTTCTTCCACCACTTGAACTGCTTCCTTTTCTACAGGGTGCGGCAGAACCAGCTACGCAGTTTTGAGGAGCAATAAAAAAATAAATGTTGATATATAGAGAGAAAATTTTTGTATTTTTTAAGTTAGTAGAACATACTATTTTACATTCATTTAGTTTTAAAAATGATGTCTTCAAGATGGCGGCCGTTAGCATCAATACGTTGTTGTAGACGATCTCTTGCACACATATCCTGAGGTATGGCATTCACTTCTTCAATAATCCGCTCTCTTAGCTCTGGTAGGGTGTGAGGGCGACTTTTGAACATCTTTTCCTTCAGATATCCCCAAAGAAAGTAATCGCAAATGCTCAAATCTGGTGACCGAGCAGGCCATTCGACATCACCCCTCAAAGAGACGAGGCGTCCTGGAAACATTTCTCTCAAAACACCAAGTGAAATTCAAGCTGTGTGAGCCGTAGCTCCATCCTGATGGCAGAAGTTCCCCAATCCATGTTCTTCAACAATCTCGTCAATTCTGGGTTGCAGAAAATTTTGCAACATTGAAAAATAACGTGTGGAATTCACGGTAACGGTTACGCCTTCCTCCTTAAAAAAAAGTACGGGCCTATCACACCAAATTGTGATACGGCGCCACCACACTGTCACTTTAGGCGAATGTTGGAGTCTTTTTTGAGTAATTCTGGGGTTATTTTCAGCCCAGTAGCGAAAATTCTGTTTATTCACGAATCCACTTATGTGTGAAAATGTGCCTCATCGCTGCATTCGGATGGATCTGTGCAAGCATTTGCTCACACAGATTTTGACGGTTGACATAGTCTGCTGGGCGCAATTCTTGAGCAATCATTATTTTAAAGGGATGGAACTTCAAATCGAACTGCAGAATTAATTCTTCTCAAACGGTCTGAAATCCCCAATGCAACTGCATGTTTTCGAGCACAACACATCTGTGATTGTTGAACTGCTGTTTTCACCCGCTGCACATTTTGTGGTGTTCTTAGTGTACTACCAATTTCCTCCAACTGCCGAACCTAGGATCGAATCTTGTTTGCATTAGGAATGGCATTGTTGCGCGTAATGTTGAACCGTCTCCGAAAAGCTCGTTGTTTAACGATCATAGATCTGTTGTTTTCATAATATGCCCTTATGGCAAATCCACGATGTGCACCGGTCCAAACCATGTTGGCTACTGAAATGGGATTGCCAAAGGAACAGAGGCAGACTACGCGCGACTGCCTACCTCCACCACAGCCCGAGTGGTATTCGATAGAAACTGCTTAGTCGGTTTTGCCGCACCCTGTATTTCCTCCTTGTTTTGTTTATATTGTATTCTAGCACAGCATCCGTTTTTATTACGTCCCTAGAGGTTGCATGATCTTGTACATTAGTCAAAGTCTGTTCTGTTTCATGACATGTATAAATCACAAGTATATAACTGTTTTTCTTTTTTGTTATTGCCTTATGGACTGGGTATATTTCATATGATTATATAAATACCTTTGTTATAATGCTTGCAGTCCAATATCTCTGTAATCGGTGACGACCGTTTCGCCTGTTTTATTCAGGCATTGTCAAACCGAAACGAGAGAGAAATTACAGAGATATTGGACTGCGAGCAGTAGAACAAAGGTATGTATGTAATCACACAAGTATACCTCTTGTGTCTTTCCATTTCATTCAAAGAAGGTACCGACAGCCTTCATTTTCCTTTCCATAAATAATCGCAATGTTTTTGAGTTAAATGTAATAAAAATATTATTTAAATTAGTTCAATAAAATTACTACATTTCAACTCGCAAGGTAGTTCCCACCGTGTAAACTAGGCTTTATTTTCTCTTGTACCTTTGGCTTATCTGAACATCAATAAACAAGGTTTCTTTTCGTATTTGAATAAATTTTATAATAACCTGCCTCCTAGATTGTTTCACAATAAACAGAGCCCTCTCAAATGTCAGTTTATTATTTGTAAATTATTGACAAAGGTTATTTATTAGTCCTATGATAAAAGCAAGAAACCACCACCATATTATGTTGTGAAGTGAAATCTTTTCGTTTCATTCCACTTACCAGGAAATGATCTAGAGACAATCCTGTTATCTTATCAATTTCACTCTTGTTTACATCCCATTGACGAGTCGTTAAACAAACACATTCAGACCAAGAATCAATCTGTATTGGTTGTCGATCGAGGGGAAATTATAACGGGATCTGCAACAACGAATTTAGTAAGAAAATATGTTGTTTTGATATGCTTTTTATCAGTATCAAAACTTCCTAGCCCATGAGATGTCTTTAGACACTTGTTAACCCTTTAACGCGGGACTTTTTTTAGTGTCACCGACCCCTCGTGCGGTAGTTTTTTTGCAAAAGTCAGGCCCTCATTTTGCAATGCATTGCTAAAAATTTCATTACTCTTTTTCTATACATCCTAGCAACTAATGATTTTTTTACTAAATTGTTAGGAAATAAACTACAATAAACACACAAAACTAAATTTGTCCAATAATATATATATTTTTTAACACTTGTCAAAATTTGAGTTTTTTATGGTACTTCAAGGGCTACCCAAACAAAAGTGAAGTTCTAACAAGTATTACGAAAAAGGAACATTGGGGTAGTGTACATTTCTGCATGTTTATTCTAGTGTACTTAAACACAATTTCAGAACGTATTCAATAAAATAACCTTCAATAAAAACACGATAAATTATCAAATGTAAACAAAGACGTATTAAACAAAATGCCAACAATATCACAAACGTCTGGTAAAACAGCTGTTGCACTGGTGAAGTAATTTCATTATCAAAGGCAACAGAAGTATCGTATGTTATTGTTTTTTTTTTTGTGTGTGTTTCAATCAGCAATCTTGTCTTCATCAATTGCTTCGAGATAGTTTCGAGTTTAGCTGCTAGATGGAAGCATCTGATGGAACGTTCCTGAGCGTATGCTATACGTCAAAACGCGCCGTTGGGAAGGAAATCCCGTACGGCAAAACACTTTGAAGGGTTAAATGAGGCCTACTTACGCTGGACTTTCGTTACAATTGAAATTGTTCCCCAATTAGTCGGTTAAATCTAGGACCCACTGTATAAGGAGTTAGTCTTTTGAGGGTTAATTAAGTTTGTTAAGGCCAATTTCAATTGAACTGTTTTTCTGTACACACCAAATATAGTTTGTATTCGAGGGTGTATATTTTGTACAAATGTTTCTAGGCTAATGCGACAGGAAGAAGTGCAAAAACTGTTCGAGAATTTTTGGAGAAGTATTACACCTTAACCGACGTATCCACCGAAAAGGGTACAGTGAAGCTGGCAATCAAAGCTTTGTTGGAAGTCGTACAGTCGGGCCGAAAAAATCTCGAGATTGCGGTTATGCGACGAGGACTTCCAATGCAGGTATGGTAGAAGAATTTTATTACAATACGGAAAGTAAGTTGTTTTATTTCATGCGTTACGCAATTAGTGTGGGCTCCTCTCGACCTTTGTCTCAGAGTACATCCTCTAAAACCCAATACTTCTTCTTGAGCCCAAGGTGTGCTGTAAAGGCTAGCAAGGTATCACAAAAGCATAACTCCTTTGCTAGCCAGGACTCCTCCGACTACACATCTGTTCGGCTATGTTTTCCTCCTTAGTGAGAGTCAATAACTTACTTGGGGACGTCCGTTAGAGGTCTCTATTTTTAAGATTTAAACAGCGTGTGACAGGCGTAATCTATTTTTGCTTCACAGTTGATGCTTTCACCTTTTTTAATCCACTGAGTTAATTTCGAAATAACCTTTGAGGAAAGCTTCGCTTGACAGATCGCTTCCCCGTGGTTTCAGCCCAACCATGCTTTCAAAACGCCTCTGAGATAATGAGCCAATCTAACCTTCCTATCCTGCCATCTCTGTAAAACTTGTATTTCAAAAATGTATAAAGAAATAAAAACACTATGTGAAATCATAGCTAAACCACAGAAGAACTATTATTAAGAGGTAGCCCGCATTAAACCCAGCTTGGTTTTTATTCATAATATTATTTTAAAAAAAGTAAATGTGTGCGGTCGTGCGACCCCCGTCAGGAACAAAGTTCATCACGCCTTTTCTCCAATTCTTTTACCAGCCTTAACGGTAATATTCACACAATAATTTCAATAATTCATTTGCCGTTTATTATTAGTTTGTTTTTTTATTCAAATATTTACCGTTTCCATACGTTTAATGTTATTATAATAAAGGTGTAGAATTAATTATAACATCAAAGCTAAGATGGTAAACACAGTTAAATGTCCATTCATTGCAAATACATTCAATAAACATAAAATGTTGGTTCATCAGTCTAGGCCTGACCTAAAATTATTGTGTGTGTGTGTGTGTTCAATTTATTTTACCTGTCTTAACGGCAACTTACTTACAATAATTTTAGGTTAGGCCAAGACTTAAAATTACTTCCTAGGCCTAACAATTTGTTATTGTTAGTAAAACAAAAGAGACTGTATGATGTATATTTCTGCCATCATTGCTTAATTGACCTGGTTGCTTTAGATAGGAGTATTGACAACGGATGCAAAAATATTAAAGAAAATCACTGCTTCCAATTGAGGCAATTTTGGTCTTGAAAAAGGAAAGTTGGAGATGTTTTAACATACCTGTCCAGTTTCAGTTCCGATAGCATCATTGTTCCTCGATGGATGTGTTAAACTGTAATAACTGTACAATTTCATGGTGAGATTTTGTTGTCATTATTTAATTTTCACCGCTACCACCATTCCATTTTACTACTGGCTTCATTTGTAGCATTGTGTGTAAACTATTTCACCTTTGAACATGTAAATCAAACAAACACTCCTCCAGTCGCATTGGTACATATACTGTGGTACTTGTATGTAACAATGAACTAAATTGAATTTGTTTCAACACGGTAAAACGGATTTTCCACAGCCATTTGGTTATATTTAATGCAAACATAATCGGCTGTCAAAAATATAAACTACAGCTGGCAACTGTTGCAAACAAAGCCATTTCTCCGCAAGTTGTGTTTCGGGTAATTTATTTCCTTTTAAGTGATCTTAACTTAACCCTAGAACACTAACGTTGTATTAAGCAAACGTAGATATTAACCTTTCGTCTGACAGACTACTGTTTAAAAAGGGCAATAAACCAAACTAAAAACATTAAACAAATATTTTTACTCTCGTAACTTTGAAAAGGGCGTCATTATAAACACGTTCAATACGTTTTACAAAATTTTTAGTCTGTGGCATCGTCACAGGAACACTTTGCTTGGTACTCCGCACAAATTGCTCTTGAGCACTTCTCACAGAAGAATCGGGTCATTCTTCTCTTTGCTGGATGGTAGAATGTGCATATCTCGCGATCCTGTTGTTGTCTTACATCCAATACAACTGTCTTACATTGTTCAGGAACATAATCCAGTTCTGCACCAGTATCATATGAGTAACTACCAGTATCGTACCAGTAACTAAACTAACGTAAATACTAACGTTTCGTCTGCCAGACTACGCGAACCTAAAAACTAGCAAAAAACATACACGTACAGATTTACTACACTGACCATATAATCAGCTAGTGCTCAAATGAAGGTACACGGAGTGGTGGGCCGCTCGGTGCAGAGGAAGTAGGGAAAGTAGAAAAATCGATAGTTCACAGTAGTCTGTCAGACGAAACGTTAGTGTTCTAGGGTTAACTTATTTGCCTATTTATCACGAGTGGAAAGTGCCGACTCAAATACCATACGTTATAAATAGTTTACACACTCTATTTTGTATACTAGTGCTAATTCACTGGTCCGATTCAGTTAATAATAAAGAAATGTGCACACTTAAATCTTGTAAAACTTAGCCTAATTAAAAAGTCAGTTCTTTTTTTCTTTTCCCGACATGTTTCTTAATCTACGTAGCAGTAACAGCTGGCACGCTCTCCACAAGTTCATCGTCCCTTAAAATCACAATCCTAAATGACTATTTTTAACCACCGATTTACATATATCTTCTCCACTGGACGTATGTTTTGCATCGTCACTTTTCGGTTCACAGAGTATTGCACTTAATTTGTATTCTTATGTTTCATTTCATTTAACATTGTAGACAACTCAAAATATATTATAGATTTTCTTCCAAAGAAGAATCGTTGCAAAACAGCGTGCTTTGTTTGCTAACGATTTAATTACCATTATTACCATTGTCATGTTCTAAGGTAGAGTTGTGTTTGCAGCGTAAATCTGCTGTTTTTACACAAACTCCCTAGCTGAAGGGACGAAGTGAAGTCGAACAGGTTTATTGCAAAAATGTCAAGAGCTAACGCCTCTAGTTTAGTTTGCAACGTTTACCGAAAGTCAGTTGAGCAATGGATCCCTCACGGGTAACCGACGTCTTTTGAGTATCGGGTCCCCCACGGGTAATCTTCCTTAGGACAGTGATAGCAATTAAACCGATAAAAATATATTATCATCATGGTATGACAGTTAAAAAGGTTGTCACCGTATGTACCAACAATACTGACTTTTATACTATCGACCGAAGATACTTGTTAGTACTCCATTTTAAGAAAAAACCACGCACAATATTTAGTCAAATTCTGCAAAACTACGTACTTTTGCTTGTGTAATAATGTTATTACTTTTTCTCCTCAGATGCTGGACGCTGATCAGATAGAAGAGTATGTTACAGAGATTGAAAAAGAAAAAGAGGAAGAAGCTGAAAAGAAAAAACAAAAGAAATAAAAACTTTAATATATTTTAAAACATGTTTAATTTCACTTTCAATTAACTTTTTCTTTAATAAAATTCATATGAAACAAAATTTACAAGTGTTTATTTATTTTGTATGGTCTAAACAAGTTTTCTTTTCACCAAAAGGCGCTGTTGATAGTGAAGATGTTTTGAAACTATTGATAACATGTTTCCATGTAAATATCTTTCAGTTACTTTACTTTTTCTCAAATTTTAACCAATATATTGTATTGGTCGACTTATAGGAACTCCAGTTATGCCACTTACCGGACTTTTAGCAATTTGATATAATTTACATATTGATGCAGATATTTCATAAAATTACAGCTTTTAACCCTGCAACTGTCAGACTACTCAATTTGAGTGGTCGTGGGGGCGTGGCACGTGAAAACGTTAAATTTTGACAACTAAACTTGTAACGAATATTTCACCCACTAAAAATTATTCAATCGCAAAAATTCAAAAATTTTTGGAAAGGTAATGATCTAAACTTTAATTTTTGTATTTACAAGTTTTTTCTAAAACATATATTTACATACGTAATCATCGTTGCAGTTTATTAGTTTTCTTCAACAAACTCGGCGCCCGTCTATTCACCAGTTTTCGTCACAAAACACGACGAAATAACACATCTTTCCTCTCTCTCTAAACCCCGCCCACTACTTCTTCTAAAGTAAAATTAGATGTCGTTGGATTCTTCACAATTTCCCCTATCTAATACTGCCATCCAATCAAAAATCGGACAAATAGTTCAACAATTGTAGGCCGTTTTGTAGACCCTTGCAATTGGTCAGTTTTCCAACCAATAAACAGCGGGTGATATCTATGTGAAAACAATAGTTTTTTAGAGATATTTTGGTATCTTTGTAAACTTAATGCTTCAAGCTAACTTTCCCTGTAAAACAAATACGCTTTATTTGAACAGTTTGTTGTGTAGGACCGTGGGAAAGTGACTGCTAATACGGTCTCATCTAATATTTGAAATCGAGCTCTAACGGCTTTTTATAACATGGGTCAGCAAGATCCTTAAGTTCAACAGGCTTATGGATCTCGACAAGGGTAACTAAGGGTTCAACATCCTTAAGTGGGAGCGCAATAAGCCCAAGAGGCTGACGTGCTTAAGGTTTCGGACCGCCCACAGAAGAAGAAGAAGACATAGGGGTTTGCGTGCGCATCGTGATAGCTTGAACGGGCAAGGAGATTTCTACATTTTTTCTCTCTTTTGTTATTCAAATAATTCTAAGTCAAACACTTTTAGGAAAAGATATTTTATAAGTATACGGTTCAATTCTTTGATTTATTCTCTACACTTTGTTATAATAATATTTCATTTTTGGGTAAAGCAAATAATCTTAAATTACGTTTGAAACTAGGCCAACTTTTGTTAGAAGTCGTGTAGATGGAACATAAAACTGGTGTTTTCAAAATAAGAAATTTGAAATTGATAAATGTTTTTATACAGTTCTATTTAAAACTAAATTATGAAACTTTTTTATGCTTACAAAAAAATTACAAAAAATGTTTACTACTTGTTATGTAGGCCTAAAGTTGAACATTTTCCTTTCGTTACTGAACATTTTTTGTTTCTTGAGCTAATAACTTTTACAATTTTACATCAATAAATTTTTTAATTGCATATAGGAATTCTTTGAACCTTTCTCTACAAAAAAGGTACAGAACACTTTTGGATTGGTATACAATTACTATATTTGGCGAATTTTTGAAAATATGCTTGCACACGCACCGAAATGACTTGGCGTTGCAAAACATTAACATGGACAGTTGTAGGGTTAAAAGCACTCTTGTCATTTCCATACTCCTTGGTCTGATTTTGTCCGTTAACGTACTTGACCATGATATTTGATCTGTGTTTTATGAATCAGTCTGGAAGTAATTTATGGCGGTTATCGTGCTCATAAAAAAAGTTTATATACAAGGTGTTTCAAAAAGTACTTTAACCTTTGAAAAATCATATTAATTTATTCAGAGAACCTACAGACATGATTGTAGTGTCAATTTGTAGGGAAACACATTAAGTTTTCCGAATCGTACCGTCACGAGCGCCAGCGGCAGCTGCGTCAAAGATGGTTTCCTTCACCGGACTCGAGCACGCTTGCTGTGCGTTTTGGTTCGAAGAATCAAAGTCGGCGACAACAGTTCATCGTAATTTCCGTACCAATTACAATAAAGATCCTCCTAGTAGGCCTACAATTTATAAACGGTGTAAATTTTTTATAGAAACAGGGTGTTCGGTAAGACATAAGAAATCACCAGGTCGTCCAAGCACATCTGACGGAGTTGTTGAGCAAGTGAGACAAAGTTTTGTCAACAGACCTGCGAAATTGAACCGGCGTGCATCTCGCGAGCTGCAAGTCCTACATACGACTGTTTTACGGGTGTTGAAAAACGTTTCCATTTAAAACCGTACAAATTTACGATTTTACAAGCGATAAAAGACACTGATAAGATTGCCCGAAAGAACTTCTGTGCGGATATGTTAAATCAAGTTAATGAGGATGAACATCTCTTGGACAACATAATCTTTTCTGACGAGTCGACTTTTCACTTAAGCGTCAAGGTTAACACACATAACTAGAGGATTTGGAGCAGTGAAAATCCACATCAAGCATTGCTACATGTTCGTGATAGCCCTAAACTTAACGATTTTTGTGCATTGAGCAAGAACAAAATTTACGGGCCTTTTTTTCCAAGAGAGAACCATCAACGGGATAGTGTACCTGGACATGTCACAACAATTTTTGATACTACAGATCAATGAGGATGACGAAGAACGCAATGTTTATTTCATGCAAGATGGCGCATCACCTCACTACCTGTCCGCTT
The DNA here is from genome assembly GCA_018207615.1 of Philaenus spumarius. Classification (NCBI taxonomy): domain Eukaryota; kingdom Metazoa; phylum Arthropoda; class Insecta; order Hemiptera; family Aphrophoridae; genus Philaenus; species Philaenus spumarius. Next base: position 106,231 of record JAGFPH010004412.1, on the reverse strand, counting down.
TCCAGGTCCTTGATGCGCCAATTGCATGGTCCCCACGTTCCCCAGACCTGACACCGCTAGATTTCTTCTTATGGGGATTCATCAAGGATATCGTCTATGTACCGGCTTCTCTACCTGAGCTTAGAGCGAGAATTTATGCCGCCGCTGAGCAAGTTACTCCTGCAATGCTACAGCGAGTTTGGGAGGAAATTGACCACCGATGGGATGTGTGCAGGATCACCAATGGAAGCCACGTAGAGCATCTTTAAGGTAAAACTTGATGTGTTTCCCTACAAATTGACACTACAATCACCTCTGTAGGTTCTCTGAATAAATTAATATGATTTTTCAAAGTTGTAAAGTACTTTTTGAAACACCGTGTATAAACTTTTGAGTTAAATATGGTTTGGAACCATGAATCCGGAAGTTGCTTCATGGTAACGACTGCAATAGGTACTTTCTTCAAAATCTACCTAATAGTTTTGATATCCTGAAATAACGCTCCACTTGCAATACCTATTATTTATATTTTTTTGGATACTGAACTTTTACCTCTTTAAAGTTGTTGGTTAAATTTTTTTATAAGTTTTAATTATTGAAATACATGAGTATACTTTGTACCAATCTCAAACTTTATATTGATATACCGGACAAAATCGACTATAACAGAGAGGTGGACAAAACTAGTGATCCTATAACAAACCCTAAAAATGTTTAAAGATACAGTAGAACCTCTTTAATCCGATGTAACTAGAATCCGGGGGATGGTTCGGACTATCGAATCATTTAGATTACAGAACATATTGTGCTTTTCACATAACTTAACAGCTAAAACGTGGCAAAAATGGATTATAAGTGTTTTAGAAAAATGGTAAATACTTTGCAGTTTAAAACATTGGGTAGAATGAATAAAACTAGTAAATTCTAGGAAGTGTTTTCTAAGTAGTTTTAGATTATTCAATTTCGTATGAATAACAATTTTCTAAGACTAGGTTATATTAGGGCCATCCAGTGGTAAGCTAGTATATTCTATTTAGAATAAACTAAGCCCTAGTAAATATTTGGATGCCGCTCTTTCACGTCTCAACATGAAATAATCCAAGTGTCACTCTTTGTTGCTCGCATGGGGCCACCCCCCCCCTCCTAGCTTCCAGGGAAAGGGAAATATGTATATTATTAATTACAGTCATGTATTTTTCATTAAAGAGATTAGCACTAAAATATGTTTTAAATGTTATGTGCCGTTTGATTTTACATATACTTATTTTATTTTTTTAGAAGAGTTCAAGCATGAGCTGCAATGCACTGTGTATTGAAAATACTCCCAATACATGGGTTGGCGTGCAATGCACTGTGCGTCGGCCACTTCTCATAGTGTTCAGTGTCAAGCTCACATGTGCGACCTTAGCAGTGAACGTGTTGAGCCCCATACCCCGGTCTAGCACCCCCCCTAGAAAATATCATATGGTTGCTTGTCTAGCTCACTTCTGTTTAATCTGCCTGCAAGTGTGGGCGTGTAGGTAGTTGACATGATGTTTGATGAACAAGTTGATGAGGAGGACATTATTGGTGAAATTAGTTAGCAAATATCCAGTTGTGTCGGACAAATCTAAACTACCCTCTGTAGTGGAATCAAAAACTAAAGCCTTAGCTTTAATGACTGAAGAATTTTGTAAAGTTTCAGGAAAGATAATTGACCGAGCGAAGCGAGGTCTCCGTTTTAGCTCGACCGTTCGGCATTTCGTCTGTCTGACTGTCTCACGATTTCGGCCAAACGCCTTGACCGATTGTCATGATTTTTTGCATGAATGTTCCTTATTCCTAGGCCGAGCCATGTATATATATGTTTTTTTCATTTTTAACACCTTAAATAAAATAGAAATGGCGGCCACACCGTTTCTCTCAGTGTAAGCTTTTTTTCAAAGCCAGTTTGTGGCTTAACCGTAAGTCGAATTGAAAAACTAATAACATTTAGCGAGTAGAAAATTCGATGTTCTACAAAATTGTTTTCTTGATTCTTTTCCGCATCTCTAACGGTAAGCTCACAAAATGGCCGCAAACTTCAAATTTGTTAAAAATCGCGTCCAAGTTTTTTTATTTTAACCATGTTTTTATACGTTTATTCTTTAGATATCTTCATAAAACCTTATAATTTTATGGAGAGAGAGAGAGAGAGAGCGCTACCTGCTGTCTTGCTCTTGTCTGCGCTATGTTAGTGTGGCCGCTGTGACTGTGAGTGAGTTGTGGTTATTTCCTTACTGGCGCACTATTTTTAACCTAAGCTCAAAACCACATTTGTAATTTCAACGAGTGAGGCCTACTGTTCACAGAACTACTAGTAACTGAAATGCAGGTGAAAAAACTCTTGAATAATAAGAAAACTGATTTGAAAGCTATGGGAAACAAAGTGATAGAACTTAAAAATTGGGAAAAGGACTTTTTAAACATAAAGAATAAGATCCTGGATTCAGCAAATTGCTTGGTGTCTTGTCAGTTGACAAAATAAGCTCTAGTTTGCTCCATTCTCTTTCTCTTAATAAGCTTTTTAATGGTGTGTTACATGACCTACCTTTACATTTGAAATTTCTAACCAATCCCCCCCCCAAGCCCTCCAAAATCATAAATGTTCAGATATGTCAAAAATGTTGTCCTGTTATGCAACACAAAGTTTTGTTAACTTATTTTCAATAATAAATGTAATAATTCGACCACACACCTGAACCGCTGACGCGAGTCGAGCAAATTTCCAAAATTAAGTTTATAGGCCTATGTTTTAGGGTTTCAACCAATAATTTGGGAAATAGGTCTATTCACGACGGTGCTGAATAGTTGCAAAATGGTTCGCACGACATTCCGCATATTGGGAGTATCTTCAATACACAAAGCATTGCGTGCTTCGCACGCCATTCTGCATATTAGGAGTATCTTCAATACACAATGAATTGCGTGCTTCGCATGCTAACCCCACAATAGAACCCACCACATGGCTTTGAACCAAGTACTTCTATGGTATTTTACGTTTTGATCAATTTTGGGGGAACCAAACAAGCTATAAGGTCGGGTAAAAAAAAATGTGCAGAATAACATTCTACATTTATTCTAGAATAAATGTATGGTAGAATAATTCGACCACGCAGCTGCACCGCTGACGTGAGTTGAGCAAATTTCCAAAATGAAGTTTATATGCTAATTTGTTAGGGTTTCGACCAAAAATTTGGGAAATAGATCTACTCACGAAGGCGTTGATTAGCTGTCTGTGTGTACGCAATATATTAGTAGAATTTGTTTGCGCCTAGTGGCCTCGCGAGTTTGCACCACTTGGCTTTGAACCGGGTACTTTTATGGTATTTTACGTTTTGGTCGATTTTGGGGGAACCAAGCGAGCTATAAGGTCATGTAAAAAAACAAAATGTGCAGAATAACATCTTACATTTATATTTTTAGAAAAAACTCAAAAAAAATTTTATTGTCGTTGTAAAATTCTCAAAAATAGATACTTCCGGTCAAAAACGTGCTTCCGATTTTTTTGGCTAACGAACTCTTTCGAGCGACGTAGACAACATGTGTATCAAATTTGAACCAAATCGGACTTAAAATGCGGCCGCTAGAGTGCGAACACGTATATATATATATATATATATATATATATATATATATGGTCCCCATATCGATCATGGTCCCCAGAACACGTTTTATATACAAAAAATATACGGTATGGTTTTTAATGAGACCTCAAAACGTGTTCTGGGAACCATGATCGGTGCTCATTTGCTACTAATGACCTTAGGTCTTACCATAAGAACTGCAATAGCTCATTTTTCCTATGGAAATTCGCTAATAAAGGGGGTTAAAGGGACTTTATGAACACTGTTTATGAAGTATATTATAAAAGTTTTTTTAATCAATTGTACCTAAAACATGAAGTTTAAGCTGTTTGTCTATTTTTCGTACAAAATAAGCTTTAAAATGATGCTTGAATAATTAATTTTGATGAAGAATTAAGGGAGATATCGCTTAGAGACAAAAAAACACCTTTGAGAAATAATATATAAGAAATTCTTTATGTGCAAAATTGGGGTGTTTTAGTTGAAAACTATAATATAATATATATTTTGTATACAAACATTTTGACAAATTTGCAGTTATATATATTTTAACTTTGAATATTAGTTTAGACTTGGGGTTTACCATCAACAGTGTCTGACACTATCTACCACTTCAGGCCACTACACGATATTTTAGAAAGAAATTTTCCGGTTAATTCGCGTATTTAAAAACTATAAGCTTTCAAAATACTAATAACTCAATTGTAAATATAGTTGATTGATGAGTAAGGCAGGATACAAAAAATTCTTATTGTACTTTGTACAAATGATAACAACTCAACTGCTGCCTTATCTTATCTCTTTCACTAATATTTGCCCTCGATATATGTAATTTAATTGTCAAGCCAAGCGGCAAACAATGGCCGAAGCAAAGACAGCATCCAATTCATATCAAGCTAAAACTTTTCTAGCAGGATCGATTGAAACTTTTACGAAAAAAGTTACAAGTTTGTCTTTCGTAGTCAAGTTAGGAGATTGTAGTTTTATTACATTTTGACAATATGAACAATTTGAGTGGCTCTGATGAGAACCATAAGAAACCAAATGTAATTAATTAATTGTGAAATAAATTTAATTATCAAATCCAATACATTACATTATTAGCGAATTTTCATAGGAAAAATGAGCTATTGCAGTGACCCTTATGGTAAGACCCAAGGTCGGGAGTAGTAAATGAGCACCGATCATGGTCCACAGAACACGTTTTGGGGTGTCATTGAATTTTATATATGAACTAGCTGACCCGTACGGCGTTGCCCATGGTGGTTGGTATTTTCAGTTTTTTTAACGTAATTGTATTCTTTTTAAGTGTTCAGTCAGTGAGTGGTATTTGGCTTTTATATATATAGATCTTAAATAATAAAAGCATTATTGTCATAATAATAAAAGATCTGAAATTATGATTTTAATAACTTTGATCCCCCCAAAACCTCCCTAAAATTTCGAATTTTTTCAAACCCTTTCTTAGCGAGCGCCTATGGCCCTAGAGGAAGCTACATACAAAATTTCATTCCAATCCGTTCGGTAGTTTTGAATAAATCGTGATTTAGTAATTTTTACCCTCCAAACCCCCCCTAAAATTTCCAATTTTTTAAAACTCTTTTTTAGTGAACACTTATGACCCTAGAGGAAGCTACATACCAAATTTCATTTCAATCCGTTCGGTAGTTTTGAAGAAATCGTGATTTAATAACTTTGATCCCCCCCAAAACCCCCCTAAAATTTCTATTTTTTTCAAACCCTTTCTTATTAAGCACCTATGGCCCTAGAGGAAGCTACATACCAAATTTCATTTCAATCCGTTCGGAAGTTTTGAAGAAATCGTGATTTAATAACTTTGATCCCCCCAAAATCCCCCTAAAATGTCGAATTTTTTCAAACCCTATGTTAGTGAACACTTATGACCCTAGAGGAAGCTACATACCAAATTTCATTTCAATCCGTTCGGTAGTTTTGAAGAAATCGTGATTTAATAACTTTGATCCCCCCCAAAACCCCCCTAAAATTTCTATTTTTTTCAAACCCTTTCTTATTAA
>JAGFPH010004412.1:85051-95611 GCA_018207615.1 Philaenus spumarius | reverse complement strand
AAATTAAAGTTTAGATCATTACCTTTCCAAAAATTTTTGAATTTTTGGGATTGAATAATTTTTAGTGGGTGAAATATTCATTACAAGTTTAGTTGTCAAAATTGAACGTTTTCACGTGCCACGCCCCCACGACCACTCAAATTGAGTAGTCTGACAGTTGCAGGGTTAAAAGCTGTAATTTTATGAAATATCTGCATCAATATGTAAATTATATCAAATCGCTAAAAGTCCGGTAAGTGGCATAACTGGAGTTCCTATAAGTCGACCAATACAATATATTGGTTAAAATTTGAGAAAAAGTAAAGTAACTGAAAGATATTTACATGGAAGCATGTTATCAATAGTTTCAAAACATCTTCACTATCAACAGCACCTTTTGGTGAAAAGAAAACTTGTTTAGACCATATAAAATAAATAAACCCTTGTAAATTTTGTTTCATATGAATTTTATTAAAGAAAAAGTTAATTGAAAGTGAAATTAAACATGTTTTAAAATATATTAAAGTTTTTATTTCTTTTGTTTTTTCTTTTCAGCTTCTTCCTCTTTTTCTTTTTCAATCTCTGTAACATACTCTTCTATCTGATCAGCGTCCAGCATCTGAGGAGAAAAAGCAATAACATTATTATACAAGCAAAAGTACGTAGTTTTGCAGAATTTGACTAAATATTGTGAATGGTTTTTCCTTAAAATGGAGTACTAACAAGTATCTTCGGTCGATAGTATAAAAGTCAGTATTGTTGGTACATACGGTGGCAACCTTTTTAACTGTCATACCATGATGATAATATATTTTTATCGGTTTAATTGCTATCACTGTCCTAAGGAAGATTATCCGTGGGGGACCCGATACTCAAAAGAGGTCGGTTACCCGCAAGGGATCCGTTGCTCAACTGACTTTCGGCAAACGTTGCAAACTAAACTAGAGGCGTTAGCCCTTGACATTTTTGCAATAAACCTGTTCGACTTCACTTCGTCTCTTCAGCTAGGGAGTTTGTGTAAAAACAGCAGATTTACGCTGCAAACACAAGTCTACCTTCTAGAACAGGACAATGATAATAATGGTAATTAAATCGTTAGCAAACAAAGCACGCTGTTTTGCAACGATTCTTCTTTGGAAGAAAATCTATAATATATTTTGTTTACAATGTTAAATGAAATGAAACATAGAATACAAATTAAGTGCAATAGTTCTCTGTGAACCGAAAAGTGACGATGCAAAACATACGTCCCGTGGAGAAGATATATGTAAATCAGTGGTTAAAAATAGTCATTTAGGATTGTGATTTTAAGGGACAATGAACTTGTGCAGAGCGTGCCAGCTGTTACTGCTACGTACATTAAGAAACATGTCAGGAAAAGAAAAAAAGAACTGACTTTTTAATTAGGCTAACTTTTACAAGATTTAAGTGTGCACATTTCTTTATTATTAACTGAATCGGACCAGTGAATTAGCACTAGTATACAAAATAGAGTGTGTAAACTATTTATAACGTATGGTATTTGAGTTGGCACTTTCCACTTGCGATAAGTAGGCAAATAAGTTAAGATCACTTAAAAGGAAATAAATTACCCGAAACACATCTTGCGGAGAAATGGCTTTGATTGCAACAGTTGCCAGCTATAGTTTATATTTTTGACAGCCGATTATGTTTGCATTAAATATAACCAAATGGCTGTGGAAAATTCGTTTTACTGTGTTGAAACTTGAAACAAATTCGATTTAGTTCATTTTTACGCTGTTACATACAAGTACCACAGTATATGTACCGACGCGACTGGAGGAGTGTTTGTTTGATTTACATGTTCAAAGGTGAAATAGTTTACACACAATGCTACAAATGAAGCCAGTAGTAAAATGGAATGGCGGTAGCGGTGAAAATTAAATAATGACAACAAAATCTCACCATAAAATTGTACAGTTATTACGGTTTAACACATCCATTGAGGAACAATGATGCTATCGGAACTGAAACTGGACAGGTATGTTAAAACATCTCCAACTTTCCTTTTTCAAGACCAAAATTGCCTCAATTGGAAGCAGTGATTTTCTTTAATATTTTTGCATCCGTTGTCAATACTCCTATCTAAAGCAACCAGGTCAATTCAGCAATGATGGCAGAAATATACATCATCATACAGTCTCTTTTGTTTTACTAACAATAACAAATTGTTAGGCCTAGAAAGTAATTTTAAGTCTTGGCCTAACCTAAAATTATTGTAAGTAAGTTGCCGTTAAGACAGGTAAAATAAATTGAACACACACACACAATAATTTTAGGTTAGGCCTAGACTGATGAACCAACATGTTATGTTTATTGAATGTATTCGCAATGAATGGACGGACATTTAACCGTGTTTACCATCTTAGCTTTGATGTTATAATTAATTCTACACCATTATTATAATAACATTAAACGTACGGAAACGGTACATATTTGAATAAAAAAACAAACTAATAATAAATGGCAAATGAATTATTGAAATTATCGTGTGAATATTACCATTAAGGCTGGTAAAAGAATTGGAGAAAAGGTGTGATGAACTTCGTTCCTGACAGGGGTCGCACGATCGCACACATTTACTTTTTTTTAAATAATATTATGAATAAAAACCAAGCTCTTAATAATGGTTCTTCTGTGGTTTAGCTATGATTTCACATAGTGTTTTTATTTCTTTATACATTTTTGAAATACAAGTTTTACAGAGATGGCAGGATAGGAAGGTTAGATTGGCTCATTATCTCAGAGGCGTTTTGAAAGCATGGTTGGGCTGAAACCACGGGGAAGCGATACTGTCAAGCAAAGCTCTCCTCAAAGGTTATTTCGAAACTAACTCAGTGGATTAAAAAAGGTGAAAGCATCAACTGTGAAGCAAAAATAGATTACGCCTGTCACACGCTGTTTAAATCTTAAAAATAGAGACCTCTAACGGACGTCCCCAAGTAAGTTATTGACTCTCACTAAGGAGGAAAACATAGCCGAACAGATGTGTAGTCGGAGGAGTCCTGGCTAGCAAAGGAGTTATGCTTTCGTGATACCTTGCTAGCCTTTACAGCACACCTTGGGCTCAAGAAGAAGTAAATTGGGTTTTAGAGGATGTACTCTGAGACAAAGGTCGAGAGGAGCCCACACTAATTGCGTAACGCATGAAATAAAACAACTTACTTTCCGTATTGTAATAAAATTCTTCTACCATACCTGCATTGGAAGTCCTCGTCGCATAACTGCAATCTCGAGATTTTTTCGGCCAGACTGTACGACTTCCAACAAAGCTTTGATTGCCAGCTTCACTGTACCCTTTTCGGTGGATACGTCGGTTAACGTGTAATACTTCTCCAAAAATTCTCGAACAGTTTTTGCACTTCTTCCTGTCGCATTAGCCTAGAAACATTTGCACAAAATATACTCCCTCGAATACAAACTATATTTGGTGTGTACAGAAAAATATTTCAATTGAAATTGGCCTTAACAAACTTAACTAACCCTCAAAAGACTAACTCCTTATACGGTGGGTCCTAGATTTAACCGACTAATTGGGGGACAATTTCAATTGTAACGAAAGTCCAGCATAAGTAGCAGCTAAACTCGAAACTATCTCGAAGCAATCGATAAAGACAAGATTGCTGATTGAAACACCAAAAAAAAAAAAAAAAAACAATAACATACGATACTTCTGTTGCCTTTGGTGATGAAATTACTTCACCAGTGCAACAGCTGTTTTACCAGACGTTTGTGATATTGTTGGCATTTTGTTTAATACGTCTTTGTTAACATTTGATCACTTATTGTGTATTTTATGTAGGTTATTTTATTGAATACGTTCTGAAATCACACTAGAATAAACACGCAGAAATGTACACTAACCCAATGTTCCTTTTTCGTAATACTTGGCAGAACTTCAGTTTTGTTTTTTAGCCCTTGAAGTACCATAAAAAACTCAAATTTTGACAAATATTAAAAAATATATATATTATTGGACAAATTTAGTTTTGTGTGTTTATTGTAGTTTATTTCTTAACAACTAAGTTAAGAAAGTAATTAGTAAGAAAGTAATTAGTTGCTAAGATGTATAGAAAAAGAGTAATGAAATTGTTAACAATGCATTGCAAAATGAGGGCCTGACCTTTGCAAAAAAAACTACCGCACGAGGGGTCCCTAATTAACCCTAAAAAAGTCCCGCATTAAAAGGTTAACAAGTATCTAAAAACATCTCATGGGCTAGGAGGTTTTGATACTGACAAAAAGCATATCAAAACAACATATTTTCTTACTAAATTCGTTGTTGCAGATTCTGGTGATAATCTTCACTCGATCGACAACCAATACGGATTGATTCTTGGTCTGAATGTGTTTATTTAACGACTTGTCAATGGGATGTAAACAAGAGTCAAATTGATAAGATACCAGGATTGTCTCTAGATCATATCCTGGTAAGTGGAATGAAACGAAAAGATTTCACTTCACAACATATGGTGGTGGTTTCTTACTTTTATCGTAGGACTAATAAATAACCTTTGTCAATAATTTACAAATAATAAAATGACATTTGAGATGGCTCTGTTTATTGTGAAACAATTTAGGAGGCAGGTTATTATAAAATTTATTCAAATACGAAAAAAAACCTTATTTATTGATGTTCAGATAAGGCAAAGGTACAAGTGAAAATAAAGCCTAGATTACACGGTGGGAGCTATCTTGCGAGTTTAAATGTAGTAATATTATTGAACTAATTTAAATAATATTTTTATTACATTTAACTCCAAAACATTACTCGCGTAAACATAAACAAAGCTATACAGAACCGTGAACACTAACGAGTACAAAAAAATCAAATTATCCGAACTCCAACTATCCGAATCGCTTTCAGAATTTCAGAAGACAAAATTAAGTATGGCGACGTATTGCGATTATTTATGGAAAGGAAAATAAAGGCTGTCGGTACCTTCTTTGGATGAAATGGAAAGAAACAAGAGATATACTTGTGTGATAATAAGTACCTTTGTTTTACTGCTCGCAGTCCAATATCTCTGTAATTTCTCTCTCATTTCGGTTTGACAATGCCTGAATAAAATAGGCGAAACGGTCGTCACTGATTACAGACATATTGGACTGCGAGCAGTAGAACAAAGGAATTTATATAACCATACTAGCTGACCCTTACGTTGCCCGTGGTGGTTGTTATTTTCAGTCTTTTTAACGTAATTGTATTCTTTTTAAGTGTTCAGTCAGTGAGTGGTATTTGGCTTTTTATATATAGATCTTAAATAATAAAAGCACTATTGTCATAATAATAAAAGATCTGAAATTATAATTTTAGTAACTTTGATCCTCCCAAACCCCTTCCTAAAATTTCCGAAATTTTTCCTACCCTTTCATAGTGAGCACCTATGGCCCTAGAGGAAGCTACATACCAAATTTCATTCCAATCCGTTCGGTAGTTTTGAAGAAATCGTGATTTAATAACTTTGATCCCCCCTAAAATTTTGAATTTTTTCAAACCCTTTCTTAGTAAGCACCTATGGCTCTAGAGGAAGCTACCAAATTTCATTCCAATCCGTTTGGTAGTTTTGAAGAAATCGTGATTTAATAACTTTGATCCCCCAAACCCCCCCTAAAATTTCGAATTTAATGAAACCCTTTCTTAGCGAGCGCCTATGGCCCTAGAGGAAGTTACATACCAAATTTCATTCCAATCTGTTAGGTAATTTTGGAGAAATCGTGATTTAGTAATTTTTACCCGCCAAACCGCCCTAAAATTTCCAATTTTTTAAAACACCTTTTTAGTGAACACTTATGGCCCTAGAGGAAGCTTCATACCAAATTTCATTCCAATCCGTTCGGTAGATTTGAAGAAATCGTGATTTAATAACTTTGATCCCCCCTAAAATTTTGAATTTTGTCAAACCCTTTCTTAGTAAGCACCTATGGCCCTAGAGGAAGCTACATACCAAATTTCATTCCAATCCGTTCGGTAGTTTTGAAGAAATCGTGATTTAATAACTTTGATCCCCCAAAAATTTCGTATTCTTTCAAACCCTTTCTTAGTAAGCACCTATGGCCTTAGAGGAAGCTACATACCAAATTTCATTCCAATCCGTTCGGTAGTTTTGAAGAAATCGTTTTTTAATAACTTTGATCCCCCTAAAATTTCAAATTTTTTCAAACCCTTTCTTAGTGAGCACCTATGGCCCTAGAGGAAGCTACATACCAAATTTCATTTCAATCCGTTCGGTAGTTTTTGAGAAATCGTGATGAGTGAGTGAGTGGTATTTCGCTTTTACATATATAGATGAAATATACTCAGTCCATAAGGCAATAACAAAAAAGAAAACAGTTATATACTTGGGATTTATACATGCCATAAAACAGAACAGACTTTGACTAATGTACAAGATCATGCAACCTCTAGGGACATAATAAAACCTGAATACAATATAAACAAAACAAGGAGTAAATAGAAAAGGAAGCACCTCAAGTGGTGGAAGAAATTATTTTTCTATCTGTTTACAGTGAGCGTTTCAAATGAATATACATTATACAAAGCATTGGTAATGTTGAAGAGTGAAAGAACTGCACATTGAGGAAATTCGTAATAGAATCAAGCTAATTAGGGATAGGGAAACGGCTACAACACTTCAAGAAACAAAGCTGTGGAGTAACTTTGTTCTTTCAGGTTCTGGTGGTAATGGCTGTAGCGGTTTTTCATCCTGAAAAAGTTGAAATACTTACTTTCCACTCGTAATAAATACCAGACGGTTCAGTCTGATAGAGATGAGGCGTGCCGTCGTAATCAAAGCCTGCTATCAGACAGGAAATACCAAACGGCCTGCGACCGTTGCTCTGTGTGTATTTCTGTTTTAAACCTGGAACAGATTTGTGAACAAAGTCAATTTTATATTTAAATTGTACACGACAAAATATAATTTAGGTATAACTAGCATATGTTTATAGCAAAATTACATGATGGAACTAACATATGTTTATAGCAAAACTAGCTGACCCGTACGGCGTTGCCCGTGGTGGTTGGTATTTTCAGTATTTTTAACGTAATTGTATTCTTTTTAAGTGTTCAGTCAGTAAGTGGTATTTGGTTTTTATATATATAGATCTTAAATAATAAAAACACTATTGTCATAATAAAAAAAGATCTGAAATTATGATTTTAGTAACTTTGATCCCCCCCAAACCCCTCCTAAAGTTTCAACATTTTTCATACCCTTTCTTAGTGAGCACCTATGGCCCTAGAGGAAGCTACATACCAAATTTCATTCAAATCCGTTCGGTAGTTTTGAAGAAATCGTGATTTAATAACTTTGACCCCCCAAACCCCCATAAAATTTCAAATTTTTTGAAACCCTTTCTTAGCGAGCGCCTATGGCCCTAGAGGAAGCTCCATACCAAATTTCATTTCAATCTGTTTGGTAATTTTGGAGAAATCGTGATTTAGTAATTTTTACCCCCCAAACCCCCTTAAAATTTCCAATTTTTTAGTGGATACTTATGGCCCTAGAGGAAGCTACATACCAAATTTCATTCCAATCCGTTCGGTAGTTTTGAAGAAATCGTGATTTAGTAACTTTGATCGCTCCAAACCCCCCCTAAAATTTAGAATTTTTTCAAACCCTTTCTTAGTAAGCTCATATGGCCCTAGAGGAACCTACACACCAAATTTCATTTCAATCCGTTCGGTAGTTTTTGAGAAATCGTGATGAGTGAGTCAGTGAGTGAGTGAGTGGTATTTCACTTTTATATATATAGATTACATGATGGTTAATGAAATTAATGATGCTCCTGTTAAAGAAGTTTATTCTAGAAGTAAAAGTTTAAGTCAAGAATTCTGTACTGCCAGCCGTACCAATATTTTACTAATGTTATGTCAATAACAACAACATATCATATTCAATATATAGAACAAACCACTTGATCCATAACAATAACCACTGTGAAAATAAATTGTACATTGTTGGCAGCGAAAGTCGAAATAAATTGATATCATGTATACAACACGAATGAAAACATTTTCATCACTTTTTTACAAAAAATTGGATACATTATAGTTTTACTGTTTACGAAATAAACAAACTACTGTAATGTATTTCTGACAAAGATACGTCTGGCTGATGTCTTTCTAATGAAAAGATGGCGGTACATCGCGGCTCGAAAACGTTTGGAGGGATGCAAGAAACAAACAAAAATTACCAAGTTTTTTTTGAATGATTACTTTGTATGCTACAAACTTTTAAGTACAGTAAACTGTATAGTGTATATTGATGAATCGTAATCCTAAAAATGTAATTTTAGCTTAAATGAAGAATATAAGTGTAGCATGCAAAGAGATTTTTGATATATAATATAATAGATTACCTTAAATTCATTCATTTAGAGATTTTTGAATTCATTTGACCTTCAAAACTGTAATGTTAGATATTCATGGCTTAACTGAACAAATTTTTTATCCGAAACGGCTTCCTCTCCTTTAGTTCGGTTAACCGGAGTTTTACTGTATTTTTTATTTATGGCCGTAGTTAAAATCTTGTACATAGCATGTGTAGTAATGCATGTTTAATTATGACATTTTAACAACACTAAACCCTTTTAGTCCCAACATCCGATCAATCGGACGTCGGTACATATGCGAGAAATACCAACGTCCGATCAATCGGACGTTTACTATATCGACATTTGTAGCCTTGCCAATGCGTGTATAATTTTGTTTCTTGCTTCCATGAGATTAAATAAAGATCCACTCTATGTTTTTACACTCTATGCACAGACAATATTCTTTCTCGTATAGAATCTATGATCCGTAAATAGAGAACGACGATCTGTGATCTGAGAACGACAAAGATTATGATGACTCAGGTTTGACAGCTGAAAGCTTACTATCCTCTATGTTTTGTTTTGTTTATCCAAGTTATCGAGTGTTGTGTTATTTCATTTTAAGGTTAAGCTATTAGTGTTTTCATTGAAAATGAGTCGTTCCAGATCGCCTTTGAGTGAAAATACAATTAGAAATGTGATTGATGATGAATATATTAGGGATGGTGCTATAAGTGGGTTATCTGATTCTGAGAATCAAACCAGTTTAAGTCGTCAGTCTGATGACACTGACAATGACTCTACATACACAGTGAAAACTTTTCAGACATTCTTGAAGATTTTTTATATTTTAGCTGTAGGCCCCTAGAACGTGGGTAAATTGAAAAGCAGGATAAACGCAGTATAACAAACAAAAATGTCTGTGCAGTTTATTTATCACCCAAACAGAATAAAAATCGGTGTGTAAATTGGAAATAACGTTTTATAGTGATTAGATGATTTTTAGTGGATGAAATATTCAATACAAAGTATAGTTGTCAATTGAGTAGTGTGAGACCTAGGCCGAGCGTTATGACCGCTCAATTTGAGCAGTCAAACACTGGGAGGGTTAAGCTTACAATCAAGTCAGCACCCAAAAATATTACCTCCTGAAACACAAAACATCTTTGGTGAATCGAATTAAATAATTGATTCATACCTGCAATATATCTTGTTATATATTCCAAAGTCACCGGGTCTTCCACTGTTAACTTGTGTGATTGACACTCAACCTGTGCTCGATTAATTAATATTCGAGCATCTGCAGTTAGGCCTGTAACAAATTTATTTGAATAGGTAGTTATTATAAAAAGGTACACAACTTCAATACTACTATACCGGTTAAGAGAAATAATGAAGAGTAAGCAAACAAGTTATTTATTAGACATAGTTAATATTAATGTGTGTCAAGGAATCTTTAAA
Source organism: Philaenus spumarius (assembly GCA_018207615.1). Taxonomy (NCBI): domain Eukaryota; kingdom Metazoa; phylum Arthropoda; class Insecta; order Hemiptera; family Aphrophoridae; genus Philaenus; species Philaenus spumarius. Next base: position 85,831 of record JAGFPH010004412.1, on the reverse strand, counting down.
TAAAACATGTGTGTCAAGGAACATGTGTGTCAAGGAATCTTTAAACAAAACATTTAAACTATAGTTGGCACTGTTACGAATAGGAGGGTTGTTGGATTGAATAGATATATTGGGTTAGTACCCAATGCCGTAATGGTTTGCTCATATTCGTTTGTAGATTTAGTTTTTTTTATGTAAATGTATTGAGTTGCGTAAGACAGACACGGAAGTATAAGCACAGAAGAATAAATTTGTTTACATAGAGTGTCGGTCAAAATCATAGTTTGACAACAAGGAAGCTAGATGGGTTATATAAACATAATCCTAACCTATAATCAAGGCCAGTGAGTGAGCATTGGTCATGAGGCCAGTTTGCTAAGACGGAGGCCGGGAGTTAGGCCAGTTTTGCCACGACGGAGGCAGGAAGGTGGGCCAGTTTTGTGAAGTGTTAGGCCGGAAGTTGGGCAGCGTAAGACGGGTCAGTCTTATGGGAAATCTTCACGAGTTTTGGGGATCTTCAACAGAGTTCGAATTCTGAGTAAGACTCTAAACAAAACATTTAAACTAGAGTTGTCAACCAACTCTTTCATTAAAGCCCCCATTTGTTAGCGGACCGATCGATGAATTAGTCAAGTCTGCCATGAATCTATTTCGGGTCGTGGATCCACATTTCAGATCACCATACTGTGAGCACGGCTTCAGCTCTCATACAGTTCACGAATGAGGTCTTGGAGGCGCTGGATGGGTCGCGGGCCTCAGCCGGGATATTCTGTGACTTGTCCAAGGCATTCGACTGCGTTG
>JAGFPH010004412.1:55803-67737 GCA_018207615.1 Philaenus spumarius | reverse complement strand
GTTTTATGGGTTGTTATCACATTTTCACCCCTTAGCAGCACGCGACAAAATGCAAAACTTTTTCTATGTATCTTGTAAGAAATACATTTACATAATTTCAGCTCTCTAGCTTTAAGGAAAGTATAACAATTAACATTTTTATTGTTTTAGGGGTTGTTTCAACCCTTAAATACAAAATTAATTATAGCCTATGGATGTTACTCAGGGATAGTGTAGCTTTTTATTAGTAAAACTTTTTTTAGAAGTTGAAAGTCTCAAACAGAAGTGCCTAGGAGATCAATATATTTACTTGTTTGCTGCTAGATTAAGATTTAAATTTATTATTACTAGCTGACCCGTGCGAATATTTCGCAAGTTCGGAGTAGGCCTACATTTACCTGATTTAATACGTTGATTTAATTCAGTTAATAATATTTATGTATTTACATTGGTTTATAAATAACAGTTTCCCCTTTACAATCTTACACAGTGTAAACAATCTTAACTAACAGCTGTCATGCTAGTTACACAGATGGTTAATAGATGGCGCCTTTCATTAGGAACATATACAAAGTATAATATAAAAGTTTTTTTAATCAATTTCTGTTATTAAAACATGAATTTTAAGCTGTCTGTCTATTGTTTGTTAATAGCGAGAAACATAAGCTTTAAAATGATGTTTGAATAGTTAATTTTGATGAAGAATTAAGGGAGCTATCGCTTAGCGACAAAAAAAACACATTTGAGAAATAATAGCAATGTAGTGGCGTAATGGCAGGTCTCCAGCTGGGTACCGTATTGTTATCAGAGGCTACGGCCTGAGTGGAGCGGGGCGTGCAGTGGGGCGGAGAGCAGGGCGTGGAGCGTTCAAAACAATCATGTTCTGAAGCACGAGCGCGGCCTGGAAACAGGAATTAAAAGCGGAGCGTGCAGCGGTCTTTGCAGCGTCGGTTGGAGCGGCGAGCGTTCGGTTCAAACCAGTTTGTCTTTTGAAGCGTTCTGAGCGTGTTGTCAACATGTCGTTTGAGGAAATAATTTCTGCTGCACAGTTAATTCTGCTGTACCGTGAAATTTATCAGGTTGTGATCTTATAGTTTCGTACAACGTAGCAAACTCTCCAAATTTCTCTCTTTCTTTCACTATTGAACTTGGACCACTTTTCACGTTAAATAAGTCTAATTTTAGGTATGCATTTTGTTCTAAGACCATATCGTAAAATACAGATTCGGTCGTATCCATTTTCCACATAAATCACAAAATAAACCTTCGCAAAAATAGTCTAGCTCTACTGCACGCCACAGTTGCACGCTCTTCACTGAGGCCAGTCTTTGCACGCCAGCGGAACGCCGTAACAAACGCTGACCGCCCCGCTGCACGCCCCGCTCTACTCAGGCCGTAGCCTCAGTGTTGCCAACGCCAGGAAAATATCCCTACAACTTACTTGATCTTAAATCACTGTTACTTTTGGATTCTTTATTTCTTTTTTTTTTGTATTTTTTCGTATAATTGTATTTTGTATATTTTTACGGTGTAGCGGTTAAGGAAAGCTTTAAAATGGTGCCTCATTCATGTAATTTCATGATGTATTAAGGAAGACGTTATGGCGTACCGACAAAAAAATGGCCTTGAGAAATAATATATGTGATTTTAGGTGGAAATATTGTCATTATATTTTAAGCCAAGTAGGCCTAAGAATTATTTTTATTTTGTTTACATTTATTTGTATATAGCCCCATCGGTCAGCCCCCGGTCACCTTAAACGTTCTCATATAATATTCCTTATTTTTCGTGATGTTCCTAAATATTTTTTGTTGTCAAATCTGCCAATACTTTGAATGCTAAACTTTGAGTTTTAACATGTGAAAGTTACTATATTATTTCGTATTTCATTTAGTTAGACCTAGAAAATTTTTAAATTGTAAATCAGTTTCTAATAACCCATACAAATTATAATTAAATTCGTCCTAAGTACACCTCCAGAATATGAAATTAATCATATATGTAACGATTAATCATTTTTTGGAATAGTCTATGCCTTTTAAAACAATAGGTAATGAAATATCTGTGCTCAATTTACTTAATTCTGTGCTTTAGGGAGTAGAAGTACATAGCATGGGCGCCCATATGATATTTTCTGGGGGGGGGGGGGGGGGTCTAGACCGGGGTATGGGGCTTAACACGTTCACTGATAGGAAGCACAAGTGAGCTTGACACTGAACACTATGAAAAGCGGCCGACGCACAGTGTATTGCGTGCTTCGCACGCCAACCTCCGTATTGGGAGTATTTTCAATACACACGCCAATTTTAGGCCTATATGCTATGGACGCGCAGGTGCGCTCGCTTTAAAATATTAGTGATTATTACGTAGAAAGTTTAAAAATAAACTAATTTCTACTCATTTAGACTATAAATATAAAAAATAAGAGGTTAGCTCCTAGCATAGTAAATACGAAATTTGCGTAGCAGTGGACATGTTAAGCAGTCCTTCGGCAAAAGAGTCCAGAGATATTTTTGACCCCTAGAAAACTTTTAAAATTTTTGAAGTTAATCTGGCTGTTCAGGTGAAATTTTAACCCACACAGCATTGAGTCCGTACCTTTACACCGTCAATCCATACACAAAGACCTATAACACTCCTAGATGCAGCACCAACTAGTGACTCTGCAGCTCATGCTTGAACTATTGTAAAAAATAAAATAAGTATATGTAAAATCAAACGGCACGTAACATTTAAATTATATTTTAGTGCTAATCTCTTTAAAGAAAAATTCCTGCCTATAATTAATAATATATTTTCCTTTCCCTGGGAGCTAAGATGGGGCCGCGGCCCCCCTCTGCCCTAGGTATGGGCGCCCATGGTACATAAGCGTTATTTACTGATCTACAATAATTTCAGAGTAGAGAAGTTAGATAGTTCTAAAGTTGTTGAAACGTGCAATTGAAATAAATACAAGTTAAAACATTTTATGCCCAAATGTTAATATTTCTATGTTTCAATTATTCACACAATCAGTCAAAATTTTCCTAAAAATTTGTGTAAATTTTACATGTTTAAAAAATCAATCTGCAACAATATCAAAAGAAGTAATTCCTAAGTGACCTTTGGTTTGATAAAATATGTTTCTCACATGGGTTTTTCTAATTTTTCAGGTACCGTATAGAACTCAACAAGAAGAGAGAAGACCAAGACTTGACAGGACTTCAATCTTATAAATTACCTGGACTAAGGAAATCCACCTCATTTTTGTATATAATATGTAACTTCATAAATTACAATATGTAATTTATTTCAAATATTATGTACATTTTTTTCAATTAAACTTTGTAATACATAACTTTGTTTTGCTTCTTTTTTTTTTAAGACCTCAATAACTATCAGATCACTTTTGTAATACTGTACATAACTTTGTTTTGCTTTTTTTAAGACCTCAATAACTATCAGATCACTTTTGTAATACTGTACATAACTTTGTTTTGCTTTTTTTAAGACCTCAATAACTATCAGATCACTTTTGTAATACATAAATTTGTTTTGCTTTTTTTTAAGACCTCAATAACTATCAGATCACTTATGGACAGTGTTTTTTAGAAAATGTCATAAAAACATTTATATACAGGGTGTTTAGAAAAAAATTCCAAGAATTCAGGGCGTGATTTCCCATATCAAACTAAGATGAAAAGTTCCAATAAACATAGGCCCAAAAATGCTCCATTTTCTGTCCAGTTGCCATTTTGTTTTTTGTACAAAATAATTCATATCTAGAAAAACGTTTGACTGATTAAACTTGGCACAAAGTTTAACCTAACAATCATGCGTTTTAAAATGGTGGTTGATTGAAAATTTCAAACCTAAATTACTCAAAAACCGTACATTTTAACAAAAAATGTCAAGATGCCTTTTTTGTAGCCCTTTTGATTCAATATCGGATGGTTTAACTGTCATTAAAATATAGGATTGAAGAATTATTTTAGTAAATAAAATGAATGTTTTTTTATTAAAAGTTATAGTTGCAACTGTTTATGTACTATTAGTTTCATGTTATTATGAAGTGTGAGGACAATAAGGCCAGTGAAAATATAGCTTAATACATTACAATTTTACCGTTATTTAGATTCATCCAAATTGGTCCATCTTAAAGCAGAAATAGTAGCCTACAGAAAGAAAAACTTTTATCAAAATTGTTAGAACCGTTATCAAATAAGTCATGGGCCCTCAATACATTAACAAAGATCTGTGTCAAAGATCTTTTATAAAATTTATGTTGGTGTAATAAACATCCTAGAAAAATTTAATTATTTATTTCTGTCTTTACATATAACAATGAATATTTCAAATGTGCTAACGTGTTAAACTATTGTAAAATATTAAATTAGTGTTATGGGTTAAGATAAACACCTCTAATTTGTGCCATTCTTCTTAATTTATCAAGCTCTTTAAAATGAGGTATCACTTGATGGGGGTTTGTATTTAAGATTTTTGAATTACCCTCTCAACCCCCCATTTTGGGGTAAGGGGAGAAGTGGTCGGTTACACCAAAATTCATTTCCCTTTGTTATATAAAGACACCTCGAAGCTCATTTATTTATTTCTACTTGTTCCAAAGTTAAGGGGGTGGGGGGGGGGATTTTTCGGACACTATATGTGTATAACAGCAAAAGGGAAAATAGAAATCCACTTCACTAGTGCTGTTACGATTCCCCTCTTCGGATTAAATGTTAACTCGGCGAAATAATAGTTACCAGGTTCCATTCAGTTAAATTCTAAAACAATATTTTTTTAAGGCACTAGTATTTTTAACCTAAGCCGAAAATGATCTTTGTTCTTTTAATTTTCTTGTAATATCAATTTTATAGTCACAAAATAATACAGAAATAATCTACTCACAACCTACCTAACCTAATTTCATGTTTAGAGTTAAACAAACAAATAAATAAAAAATAATTGTGTGTTAATGTGAAAATTTCATTCAAAGTTATTTAATTATATGGTGTTGCTTTTGTGAGCGTCAGGTCACCCAACATAACTGATGTGGAAGCGTAATATAAATGCATTAATAAATTATATAACCATTATTTTAGTTTTGACAACACAAACACTGTATTTCGCCTGAATAAACTGTGTGAAACAATAAACTAAAATTACTAGCTATTTAGTTTGTATTTTCTACTTGACTGCTTGAAATACTTCTGCAAAGACTGGACAGCGTAATTCCTCATTACTGTGTTTATTCGGTTTGCTGCACATTTGTTTTCAGTAAAATCATACTGTCACACTGAAAACTGCTTTCAGAGCTCAAAACATTTCTTTCTTGTAAAGTCCAGGTAAGTTTACACCTAATTTTAGTATAAAATAGTTATTGTTAGCTGTGATCAGTGAAGGGGAGACCAAAACTTAATAAAAAAGGGATGGAAAAGTTTTTCAAAATTGTATTATGGACATAGGCTGTAACAGATCATTCAACTCAGGTATATTGTTTGCAATTGTTTTGAGCTAGAAATACAAAATAAATTGCAATTCCATTAATTTGCATATCAGTGGGCATTTTATTGGTTGGAGGTAATTTTTCGATATATTTCAAATAAATAAACACAGGTTTTGAGTCGTACGGTTTCAAAAAGTTTTAAAAAGTAAACACTTTGAAAAATCTCCTGTTACACCTCTTTGTTGCACAATGTTTGGTTATTAGCGAATTTCCATAGGAAAAATGAGCTATTTCAGTGACCCTTATGGTAAGACCTAAGGTCAGGAGTAGTAAATGAGCACCGATCATGGTACCCGGAACACGTTTTTTGGTGTCATTAAATTTCATATATGACCAGGTGTCTTAAAAGTCCCACCCTCCCCCTTTAACTTGTGTGTTTGTTAAAACAAACAAATATCCTTTGGGCAACGATACTAACTTAGCCCACAGTATATTTTGAAGCAATCGGAAATTTTGAGTGTCCCCTAAAAATGGGGGATTTTGGGGGCAACTCAAAATTTTTCAATGGGGAGTATGGTCATGTGATACCTCATTTTAAAGGTCTATTTAAGACTAGGAACATGACATAAAGAAAATAAAATTCGGACCACCCAAAACAAAATGGCGGCTCTAAACGTGTTGAAATAAATCGACATAAAGTTGCTAATATCTCGAAAAGAAAGAGTTTTCAGGAAAAATTTCAAGAGACAAAAAATATTTATTTCAAATTTTTTGACCTAAAATATTGCTTCCAAATCGATTTCGTAAACTTTTAGGAGAATATATAATAATATTTTGCATATAAAATATAATTTTCATTGAATTATTCATTTGCTCAAGCGTTCATTATTGAACTTCGCTCTAAGTCGACTCCTACATCTTGGAAAATTTTGTAAAAAATAAAATTTGCAAAATCGATTTGAAAGCAATTTTTCAGGTCAAACACTTTGAACTAAACATTTTTTGTCTCTAGCAACAGCAACTTCCAGACCTATGACTATATGAACATTTGTATTATTTTTTGCTAGTGGAATCAGCTCAGGAAGTGCTAGAAACATTATGCAAATAACTTATTAGTTTAGCTCATAATAACTATAAAATATTTTGTTTCTAGAGTAATTATGGGTTTTGTTGACAACTACCAAGAAATACATTTTTTGTTTTTGTTTTTTTGTCAATATCTCTGTTATCCTTTGAGCTACCGACAAAACAAAAAAAAAAAAAAAAACTGTGTTTGCCATTAAAAATGTAAACTTTTTTGTCTCTTGTAATGTTTTTGTAAAGTTAGCGGTTTTTGAGATATTTGACATTAAAAATTATAAACAGCCGCCATTTTGAAAATATTAAAAATAATTTTCTAATTTTTCGTACAGTGATAAAAGGTTACACAACAAATAGGTATACAAAGTTTGAGCTCAATATCTTTTCTACTTCAAAAAATATTAAGTATTTTGTAAAAGACACATACAGACAGACGAAAAAATAAGTACCGTAGACCCATGTTTATATTGTGAAATATGTTTGTCTGGATCCCAGGAACATATCGACAAAAGGGGTCCAGAGAGTTCGGGGACACCCTGTATAATAAGATAACAAGCTTTATTTAAATAATTGTATTGCCTTCATAAGTCACTTTACAATTTCAGAAAAATCAATTGAAAAATGTAAAAAAAATATAGTTTTTGGTACTAAAAAAATATTTTTAAAGCTTTATATTATTAAAAAACCTTTGCCATTATCAGAATGGGCTTTTCTTAACCATTTGGTATTCATATTCATCTATTTTTTTATTAATGAAAAATTGGTTTGACTATCATCATCTGGTATAATACAAAAAGTGTACTGCTCCTAAACGTAACGTTAAAAACAATACATAATAGTAATACATATTAGTTAACAAGAGTTGTACAACAACCACTTATAGCTCATAGATAGCACTAAACATAATTAACAATAGAAACGACTACGGTATTTCAAATTTTAAAATAAGTTAGCAAGCAAAAACAGGACTATAAACTTTGTGGTATAAAATAAAACCGCAATGAAGAAAATCTTGAACAGTAAACAAAACAACAGAACTGTTCGTGTTAACCTCCTTCATCCTGAACGGAAGGTGGATGTTGAGAAGGAAAAACAGGAGCTGATCAATATGTTTTTTCAGCAGAAAACAGTGAGGGAGGATAAACTGGTGGTTAGGCATTATCAAATATTTATGTGTGTAATGAATAGTAGAAGTGGGTGTGTGTATATTTGTGCGAGTGAAGATGTAACGTCCTTTGTTAAATTAGTTTTGGACCTATTATTAAAATGTGACAAGGAAAGCGTTTGTTTCTTTTATTTAAAGGGTAATCTGCATTTATTGGTATAAAACATTTAAAATTGTCATGTCTTCATATAGCCCAGTCGGTATAGGTTACAACTACCAGTAATTTGCAATACGGCTGAATTTTTTTTTATAAGTACATTAAAGTAAGTAGATTAACATAAAAAAAAGTTTACCAGTCTATCGATTTCCCAAAGTCGAAAAAAGAAATCGATTATCATTTTTTTTCGATTATCCTTAATATTTCGAGCTGGGATGAAGATAGAGGAAAATAAAAAATACCACCGTGTAGGGGAGGTATTTTTCAACAAAAAACGTCATGTGTATTTATTTCGTCCGAGCAATGGTTTGTCTGGAAAAAAATCGATAATGCAGGTATGTATTTTGCAGCAGAGGAAATCACTAAAAGGGGACATGTTATTCATATATGAAGCGTTGGCTCATTCTAAATTGGCCGAATTTTAATATATTGAATTGAAAATTGACATAGGAGTTAAAATATATATTTTAATCATTTATGCTGAGTCTCAGCTTGTTATCTTGAAAATTACCCGATCTAGGAGTCGATTTCGATTATCGATTTTAGGAGTACCGGACCCACGAACTAATTTCAATTTATTCCAGTTTCGTCAATTTTTGGAATATCAACACCAAATTTGTTATACATGTTGAGTATACCAGTATAAATATTCTTAGTAAGTATGAACGATTTTTTTCTTGTTATTTTTAAAAACGAGGCGCTTGAAAATAGTCTTCTGTTTTACCTATCTCGTTTTAACTATAACACTTTTGGATTCAACGACTCCATTTTCGACATTTTTGAACATATCGATTTAAAAATTGGTACAGAAGTTAAAAATACAATTGTTTTTTGCTATACTTATTTTAAAAACTATATTTTAAAAAAATGACTAATCTGCAGCTGATCAACTCAAACGTTTTGATGAAAAATCTAAAAATGTCTAAAATTATACTTTTTTAATTTGCTTGTGCTTTTAAAAGTAAATAATGAAAAAGGTTTATACTCCTTGAACTTGTTTGAATATATATATTTAACTTGTAAACAAAATTTCAGGTTGATATTTTGAAAATTTTTCTAAACTGGAGCTGTTTAAAATGAATTGGTGGGTCCGGTACTCCTAAAATCGTGAAACCCATTAATAAGTCAAGTGGCTCTAGATCGGGTAATTTTCAAGATAACAATCTGAGACTCAGCATAAATGTTTAAAATATATATTTTAACTCCTATGTCAAGTTTCAATTCGATATATTAAAATTCGGCCAATTTAGAATGAGCCAACGCTTCATATATGAATAAGATGTCCCCTTTTAGTGATCTCCCCTGCTGCAAAATACATACCTGCATTATCGAATTTTTTCCAGACAAACCATTGCTCGGACGAAATACATATGACCTTTTTTGTTGAAAAATACCTCCCCTACACGGTGGTATTTTTTATTTCCCTCTATCTTCATCCCAGCTCGAAATATTAAGGATAATCGAAAAAAAATGATAATCGATTTTTTTTTCGACTTTGGGAAATCGATAGACTGGTAAACTTTTTTTATGTTAATCTACATACTTTAATGTACTTATAAAAAAAAATTCAGCCGTATTGCAAATTACTGGTACTTTTGGTCTAAATTGACCTTTACCGACTGGCCTAATATATTCTTAACGATTTCACATCCAAGATTTTGCATAAATTGAACAAGTTTATTGCACATTTTTTAAATTTGTTTGCTGCAAAACCATTCCCGAACTATTGATTTAATGTGCTAGAATTATTCTTTTCACGCAATTCATAATTTGTGTAATACATAAACATCATCTCAAATCTATTATTTTATAAGCTTCAACAAATTTTAATACAAATAACTTATTTAAAATATCTCCTTAAAAAAAATGGCGCTAAGCATTTGCTGAGTGGCGTAGTCCAAGGGCACACATATGATATTTTCTAAGGGGGGGGGGGGCTAATCCAGTTTATGGGGATTAAGGAGTACCCTCCCCTCCTTCAGTAAAAAGGGTCCAGGGAAATTTTTGACTTCCCCCAGAAAACTTTTGAAGTTTTGGAAGCCAATTTGGCTGTTCAGGTGAAATATTAACCCACACAGCATTGAGTCTGTACCTTTACACCGTCAGTGAATACACAAAGACCTGTAACACTCCTAGAGGCCGCACCAAGTAGTGACCCCAGCAGCTCATGCTTGAACTCTTGTAAAAAATAAAATAAGTATATGTAAAATCAAACGGCACATAACATTTAAAACATATTTTAGTGCTAATCTCTTAAAAGAAAAAGTACCTGACTATAATTATAATAATATATATTTTCCTTTCCCCGGGAGCTAGGGGGGGGGGGGCATTCTACTTTCAACTTCTTTGAATGATAATAAACATAGAATATGTTTTGACTTTGTTTTATTTATCTTGTCTTTTATGACAACATCAATAATCTCGAAAGTTAACAGAGAGTGTTGTCAGATCTTTCAACAATAATCATGAAAGCTAATTGACAGTGCTGCCAGATCTATCGACAATAATCGTGTCAACTGACGGTATATACTGTCAACACTAATCACAAAAGCAGATTGTACTGCTAGATCAATCAACAAATTAGCTTTATAGTAAAGCATCTAGTAAATGCATATCAATCATCTAGTATACAGGGTGTGTCACCATCGGTATATCAGAAGCGACAGGATTTACATGAAACTTTAAATGGGGGACTTCACCTACTTTTTAGTGGCCATTAAAAATATGAATTTGAAATTTCGAAAATATGGCGCCATTTTCCAATATGGCAGCCAACTTTCGAATTTCTTATGGAAACCTTTTTTTTAAAATTTTAAAACCTTTTCATTCTTGATGTTTTTTTGATAAACTTAACCGTTTAGCTGCTAGGAGCGCTGAAAGTTTCAAAAACTCTAATTTCAATAGTTATTAAAGAGGCTTATTTTCAATTTGCAAACAATAAAATTTTACTCAAAGTGCAGCAATATGTTTTACAATGGAATGTTAAAAAGTTGTTGCAATTTCATAAATAATTAAAAAATGGTCTTAATTAGCCCATGTTAAGAAAATTGCTAACGCAACCACTGTGTATAGTGTAAGAAGATGTATTTATGTTCGCACGCATGTATTTATGAAGATGGAGGACACTTTAAAAACCTGCTTTAAGTTATAATTAATTAAGTCATCTTGACTAACTTTTTGTGTCCCAAAACATTTTGTTGCTATGATACAAAGAAGTTTATTACAATACTATATGCACGCTTTACGATGTAGGAGAAGAAATCCGTAAAAATAGTGCAGTTGTCATGTAAGCTATTTAGGTACTTTTAACAGAATAGCTTTTAACTTAAAACAAAAACGTACTTACATTTAAATTAATTAATTATGACTTAAGCGGCCCATACACTACACATGCATTGCACGCCGTGCAAGCACGACGTGCCAAAAACGGACGAAACCTGCCAGTGTGTGGAGGTCTCCGTGCTAAGCACGCCGTGCAATGCATGGTACGATGGCAATCAAGACGAGTTTGATTTTCGGCACGCCGTGCCATCCGCCGCCGTGCCAACCTACTAGTGTGTGGGCCAGTCCCGCGCCACGCGCTGAGAGTGAAACGTCTTTTGAGGTTATATTTCGTTCGGTAGCGGCAAAAACTCTCAAAACGGGCATCTCAATCACAGTGACAACCGACTTCTAGCACGTCACGGAGCAGACTGAATTTTCAGTGTGTGGAGCACGGCGTGCCAAGCCAAGCACGGCGTGCAATGCATGTGTAGTGTATGGGCCGCTTTAAAGCAGGTTTCCAAAGTGTCCTCCATCTTCATAAATACATGCGTGCGCACATAAATACATCTTCTTACACAATACACAGTGATTGCGTTAGCGATTTTTTAACATAATTAAGTACGTTTTTTGTATGAAATAAAGTATTTATGAAATTGCAACAACTTTTTAACATTCCATTATAAAAAATATTGCACTTTGAGTTACATTTTATTGTTTGCAAATTGAAAATAAGCCTCTTTAATAATTAGATGTTCAATGAGTACTGTGGTGAATTTAACCAATAAGAAACACTGAAGCCCCAGCCACAAGTTCGGTGAATAAACTGAAACACATTTATTGATATAGTTATTCTAGTTCCCTGAT
>JAGFPH010004412.1:34708-50797 GCA_018207615.1 Philaenus spumarius | reverse complement strand
TCCACCGTATTACCGTTGCCATTTTTATGTAGGCATGCAAGTAAATAATTACGTGTCTAATCAAATTGTATACTCAATGCAGTTATTCCAATACTCGACCACCATATTGCCATTTTCCCACTACTATCAGTATTTTTTTTTACTTTTATCACCAAAATTCCCAAATATGGAAATCGCTCAAATAAAGAATTATCTCAATTATAAAACAAACAAAAACTGATTCTACTCAAACTTGAGACAAACAATTATTCCCCAAATGTACTCAAGAAAGGTCCCCTGTCCTATTTCGTCTTCGTGGCTTCTTTCGGTCAGAACGTCTCTACTCGACGTTCTTCCTGAAAATCCCCGTATCGAACCCTCTGTTTCGTCCATACCTGGAACTGCCACTGGGTTGAGTATGTGGATGATATGGTAATAAATCTTGTGTTCCTGGTCTCTTGATCATCAGAATTTTTGCTTTTTTCCCTATAGCACTCTTTTTTGATCTAAGACTCGCATATTTTTCTTTCTTTTTACACCTGAGGAGACACTTTGTGCATATATTAGTTGCACTAAGGCGGAGGTTGATTGTTTATGAAATTGCTTCAGAGGTGGGTATCATTTCAGAGAAGGGAGTGCTCTGCCATCATTACAAATTATCTTGGCTTCTATGTCCAATGAGTTCAGAGGTTATCGACCAATAATGAAAAAGATGCCATATTACAAATCTTGAACACCCTCCAATCCACACTTATCAACCTGTAATTATCGCATATATTATTTCTCAAGACCATTTTTTTGTCGGTACGCCATAACTTCCTTAATACATCATCAAATTACATGAATAAGGCGTCATTTTAAAGCTTTCCTTAACCACTACACCGGAAAAATAGACAAACAGCTTAAAATTCATGTTTTAATAACAAAAATTGATTTAAAAAACTTTTATATTATACTTTGTATGTTCCTAATGAAAGGCGCCATCTATTAACCATCTGTTTGACTAGCATGACAGCTGTTAGTTAGATTGTTTACACTGTAAGATTGTATAGGGAAACTGTTATTTATAAACCAATGTAAATAAATAAACTTAATTAACAGGATTAAATCAACGTGTTAAATTAGGTAAATGTAGGCCTACTCCGAACATGCGAAATATTCGCACGGGTCAGCTAGTTTTATATAATAATAACAATAAAGCTTTATTATACAATGAAGGTTACAATCATTTCTTTTTTCAAGCTTATTAGACAATGGTTTTTTTTTAACCGTCTGTTGGTTGGAAGACCATTAAACCTTCTTACTTTACCAACTTTACCTCTATGTGTTACATGCATAACGTTAAAAATTCATTGCAGAACAACAAGGAATAATTATCCTAAGTCTGACGCCCATACATAATTACATATATACACCCTCTCACACACACTCAGAAAATACTATATACTAAGACGACAACTAAAAATGTATTACACATGAAAACTGGACAAAGATTACAAACAATATGAACATTAAGCAAAGATTGCCAACAACAACAGGCGAACAACACAAATATTACCAAATGATTAACAAAAGACATGGAAAAAAATGCAAATTAACCACGTTAATAATTGAATTCGGGGATTAATTCCCATCTGTATTGCCAAGCCTGTTGTACGTACCGAGCAAGATATTTCCAATTATCCCCGTTAAGCTGTACAAGTAATTCCTCCCAACTAAACTCCAATTTCCCAAAATATTGTTCCCAAGATTGGACAAATCGGTAAAAAAATGTAAACTATCTTCTTAAGGCTCGGCTCTCCACATTCAAAACTACGATATTGGGTACCAATTTCAATGTTAAATAACCAAAACATACCTTCACTATTAAGCATATTTTTGTGCTGTTTTTGTTAAAAAACGAAAGCTGTATTTTTTTTCTTAAAGTAAAATAGATTGTGGGCGTTGATTGCTAAGGATTTTTGCAATATCTCTTTTTGCAACTGAGTAAAAAATTTATAAAGTTTACTATTTTTTACTATTTATATCATACGTTTATGAAAACAATAAATCGGTTTCTGAAAATGTATTCGGCAATCAACATCCGCATATGACAATACTTCAAAATGAAACCAAATTTATTAATTTATTCCACGAATTAACGGAAAAAAATGACTTATTCTGTAGCATTGCTCTTATGGGAATAAGATTCAATTGGCGGGCAGGGAAGCGCCCCCTTAAGCCTTCAATTTACAGAGCGAACAGTTGTCATTTACCCCCTCCACCCAAGGCCTGCAGTTCAAATACAGCAGCTCTGCTCTACATTGAATTACATTTCGTACTATCCAAACATAAACACTAAATCTAGATACGAGTTGTTATTCAAATTCATAGATTTATAAATGGTACGAAACGTAGAATCGGAATGAGCCTGAAGATTTTCTCGTTTATTTCGAAGCCTTATCGCTTACACTAATGCATACATTTGACCTTTCCATTCTTTCGCCCCATCGAGTCCCTCGGTAAAAGATACAGAATATGTATTCGCCATTAAGTTCCATTCTTTATACCAAAACAAATTGGCGTTAATTATTTCCCTAGTAAAATAATTAGTCAGCCTATTGCAAGACAAATTTAATACTTTTAAAATGTATTTTATATGCAGGTTCAAAGTGAAACAAACAACCCATCCAAATTGAAAACCAAATACAAAACATAATTGGGAGAATTTTCGGGTAATTGAAAAAGACGTTTCATAAAGAATTTTAAAAGCTGCTCCATGCGCTCATATTGTCTGTAGCCCCATACTTGAGCTGCGTAACAAATGATTGACCTTTGCACGGTGTTAAAGCACGACCATTTCGCTTCAAAGGAATACTTTTTTATATGTTTTTTGGAAGAAGGGCTCGGGGGAACGATCTGAGAACAATCAAAGAGTCAAGATTGTGTACGTAATTGGTTGTTTCAACTTCACAGTTTCCTTAAAAAAAGGTCATACAAAACACTAGGGTAAATTTTAGCCATGCAGGAGACAATGTTGTAAAAAGGTTCGTTGTAGAAAGATTCGTTTGTATTTTTTGTAATCAATATATGTATATAAAAAGTATAAATTTCCCCAAAAAAAGTCTTCTGTATTTTCTTATTTTTTTAGTCTTTGGCACTAAGGCGCCTCATCTTGGCATCTGAAGCTGGCGCTTTTGTTGCTTAACTACCTTACCGATCCTGTCAATTATATTATCTTGTGTTAATGTAGATTAAGCAGATGATACAATAACAAGCCATTATTGTTCCAGTTAGTTCACTTGAACAACATGCTCTACGCCGGCAAAGAGGAACTCACTGCTAAGGGGTTGTTTGTTTTCAACAGACGAGTCTTCGGCAACGTAAGTATATAAAGCAAATGAAAGACTCGACACTCAATAATAAATATACCGAACTCACTAATAACATTAACACATAGTAACGAAATTATACTTTGGTGAATAGGAACTAGAGAAAGGAGGCGATGGCTCTCAACAAGCAGTTTTACCGTACACCTCTAGAACGGAAAGTTCTTCTAGTACATTTACAACCATCAGTTTTTTCAAAATTCTAGCTCCTTTCAGAAATATAGGTGGGATTTTTAATATTATTGAAAATATCTGGGAAATTACATGCAAAAAATGTATGTTTTTGTATAGCTTAACACACTTTTTCACCCATTTTCTCACTGCTTCATCCAGCTACTGAGAATTAGGACTGTTGGGTTATGTAAATTTGGGCGACTTTACCATGTAAGGTTACTTGTGAGGTATGACAGAACAGAACAGAACAGAACATTTATTGGTCCTTCAGCACATGTACAACATTGCAATAGACTTCGTCACATACAGTTTAGTCATTAAAACTAACATTTATAATATTAAACACAGGTTTACTAAATATTTACATCACATTCCAAATAATCCGCCAAGTTATAAAATGGGTGCTTTTTCAGCCAACCATAAAAAGTATGATATAAATCATCATTTGTCAAGTTTTGAAAAGTGGCAGGCAGTTTATTGAATAGTTTAATTCCTAAAACTAAATGATAATTTTTGGATTTATTTAATCTATGTCTTGGTTGTTCAAGAATATGACCAAATCTTGTATTATGATTATGAATGAAACCTCTAACTTGATACATATGTAAATTATTCTTTACGTGCATTACTACATCAAAAATATACAAGTTGATAACCGTTAAAATACCAGTTTTAATAAACAATGGCTTGCAGTGTTCCAATTTATCAGAGTTTGTTAATATTCTCAAAGCTTTTTTTTGAAGAATTAAAATTGTGTGAATTCCTATTCCATTTCCCCAAATAAGAAGGCCATATCTCAAAATACTTTCAAAGAAAGCAAAGTACGCTATTTTTAAATATTCAAACGTTACTTGACTCTTAAGATTTACTAGTAAATAAATTACCCTTGATAATTTTGTCTATTTATCTATTTTGATCTATGTGCACAGACCAGGAGAGCATACTATCAATTTTTATACCAAGCAACGTTACAACTTTTTCATAAGCAGGCTTATAACTATGTTTATATTTGTTTTGTAGAGTGACTAAAAGTTTTTGAGTTTTTTCTTCATTTAAAAACAGTCCATTTACCTCAAACCAGTCGTTTGCTTCTTTTAATACACTAGCTGCTACAATATGTAATTGAAAAATGTCTTTGTGACTAACAAGTAAAGACGTGTCGTCTGCATAAATTGTTGAGGAACATGAAACATTTAAACTTAAATCATTAATTAAAATCAAAAACAATATTGGTCCCAACACCGAACCCTGTGGAACACCAAGAGTAGTATTGATTGTTTTTGATTGTCTGCCATTTATATCTACAAGCTGTTTCCGGTCCCTCAAATATGACTGAAAAATGGCTAATTCTTTTCCATGAAACCCATAAAATCTCATTTTTCCCAACAAAATATCAGGCCTAACACAATCAAATGCTCTACTCAAATCACACAGTACGACCAGGGCAGGACAATTTTCTTCCAGTTTTTCTAGTAGGTTTTTTACTAGAATATCTACAGCTTTTGTGGTGGATTTCCCATTTCTGAATCCAAATTGACTGTCACTGAACAAATTTAAACCCTCAAAATGCGCACATACTTGCTTCTTTAGAATTTTTTCTATTATTTTTGCCATTACCGGAATACATGAAATAGGACGGTAACTTTTCGGCTCTTTACTATTACCCTTTTTAAATATTGGTACTACCCTTGAAAACTTTAAACATATGGGAAATTCACCTTCTCTTATACATAAATTGATACAATATGTTAGTGGTTCTAAAATAATGTGAATAATTATCTTAATTAAATTACTAGATAGACCATACACATCATTGGTATTTGAATTTTTCAGATGTTTTACAACTTGAAGCACTTCTAACTTTTTTACTTCAGATAATACAAATCTGTCACACTGATAACTACCTAGATATTGATAAGCACTTTCAACTGAAGATTTAACTTTTCCACTTATTTCTTCAACGGATGACACAAAGAAATTGTTAAACTCATCTGGTGTGATGCCTTGATCTGCGTTAACTTTACCAGCCTTCCCCGCCACTCGGTTGATCACTGTCCAGGCTGCCCTGCATTTGTTCGTTGAGCTTTCAATGTATTTCTCATTATTTTGCTTTTTAGCAATTTTAAGAGCTGTCCTATACTGCTGTTTTAATCGTTTCAGCTTGTTTAAGATATCACTATTTTTCCTCTCTTGGAATAAATCTGTACCAGTTATCCCTTTGATCTTATTCGGGAATCGCTAGTCAGCGTGTATTTGCACCGACATTACTAAATTTTGGAAGACGTGACTGGAACTGTCGATGCAAAATGGACGATACCCAGATACCCAGAGCAATTAATTAATCATCAACCCTAATTTAACCGATTGCCTTTAGCCGTACCCAGCAATCCGATTCTGCCAGCTTTTAACAAGCGCTTAATTAATTAATATAAATCTAGACTATTGCACTTTAACTTTAACTAAAACACTAGTCACCATTGTACACGATAGGCTTCCAATCGAACCGAACTTATTACCACTAAATATTCATTACGAGTGCGCGAATGGTTATAATCTGACGTTACGCGATTACCGATTATTATATAATTTAATTAGTTTGCTTATGGCATATTATCAACGGATTACAGTGAGTGTAGAACCTCGACGCCGACGGACGTTTTAACCTGCCGCTTACGTCTACTTCATGGGTCGGCGCTTGGCACTAGACTGAGTTCTGGGTCAATGTCAAACTACAAGGTCGGTTCTGACGCGCATGCGCGCAACTAGTCCAGGTGTCTGGTACATTATTGTAACGGAGTTCGGTAATTCGTTACAAATCTCTTAATAACAAGATATTATTTTTCATCTTCTCAAGCTTTGGAGTATACCATTTTAAATTTCGTTTATTTGAACTATTCCGATTCGAATTACAAGAGATCTCCCTTAAAGGCAAACACAGATTAAAAAGAAACAAGAAATGCTGTAGAAATTTCTCAAACTTGTTGCTCGCAGACCCACAAAAATCCAGTAAACTGATCCATCAACAGAGATATAAAATAAAAGTAAGGACAAGTAAGGCCTTTTGACTTTGATTTTAATTGTGCAAGGTTTTCTTACTGACGTTATCTATATTTAATTATGAAATGTTACTGTACCTTTTTAATAGTTCTTCTACAGTTTTTGGGGGCGTCCACCAGATTCCCGTCAGGAATCAAAATTTCGCTAGGCTCTAGAGGTACTCCAAAGTATTAGGTACAAATAATCACAGAGACGTTTGAGTTTAGAAAATATAATATATTAATCAAAATTCTTCAAGTATTTTAAGTATCAGTGAATCTATCAATTAGTGAGCAAAATGTCACCAACTCACTTCTTTCAATAATTCAAATTTTACAACAATTAAAATCCCATTACAAATAACAATCGTATACATTATTTAAACAATAAAATATGCCCTCCACACTAACTAAACAAATCAATTTTTAACAATTAAAATAGTGAATTTATGTAATACATCAAATTATCATTTATAACGTAATTACGTGTCAATAAAATATGGTTTAAATCTTTCTGTTAAATTGTGGACCATCCCCTGATTGCTTAACGACTCAAAGTCTGGCAGCTAACTCTTATGGTTCAGTCCCAATAAAACTAAGTACAGTACATCTTAAGCTAATGTAGGTCTAAGATTAAAATGCTGATATATGATTCGTGTTTCAATTTAAATATTGTTACACCCCGAGATCTGTCTTACAATTAAAAGATATTAAAACTACTTACATTGGTATGCACATTTTTTTCCTTCTCTCTTTCACTTTCACTTAATTAAATTAACTCTGATATTTTATTAACTTTGGTTGCCGCACTTTTATTACGCACTAATATACCGCCCGACACTTTCACGTTTTGGATACTTTCCAGGAATGATATTTGTTAGGTCTAAGTGATTATTACAGAATGTAGATCACTAGATGTTCACTTCTTGATGGATATTTTTACTAGACTTGTTTAATTGATTTATACTGAATGTAGATGATTTGATGTTTACTTCTTGATGGACATTGTGTGATAGACCACTTTTTTCAAGTGTTCCTTTCCCACTTCTTTTTTGTCACCTCTACTTGGCTCACCCTGGTTGGTCCGTTTGAATATTCATTCCTCATGATTGGCTAACGATTTTGGTAAATTTGACATTATTTTATGCGGTTACAGATTTGGCCTACGTGCGTGGAAATGCTGGCGTATGCTGCCTTGAGTTTGTAACCTAATCTTGGACATCCGTTTCAGGCTTCCGCTATACGATGAATTGAATTGAATTCTAATTTAGTTTGTGTTCTTTTGTAAATTTATTTCTTAATAATTATTATTTTAATATTTTTTATAATTTCTTATCGGTTGCTGGTAGGTCTATTTACCAACAACCCTGACAGGACCTATTCCACAAACGTACAAGTCATGGTTTTCACAAGTTACAGGTGTTCCATACGAGAGCCCAGAGCGAATACACGGTAGGGGTATAGGGGACATTCTCATTCATGAACGTCAAATTTATATATTAAAATAAAATAAAATTAACTAAGTTAGTATGAAATAATATTAATTATTTTGATCCACGAAACGGTTTACAACCCATAGTTTTTAGTATCACATTATCTTTAAGGGTTGGCTAGTTTGTTGAAACTTTTTAAAATATATTTCTTGTTCAAACAAAAATATATATGAAGGGCTGAGAAGCCGAGGGGTATAAGTGAAAGTGTAGTGAGGTTAGTTCTGAGAAAACTCAGTTTAAAGTTAAACTGTTATAATCAAATCCAGGTAAAACCGTGATCACTAAAACTAGTTTATTTTTAATTGCTAGGTTCTAGACTAATATAATAACAAAGACTAATTTGATTTTCAGAAAAAATATTGTCACTTGTACCCCTGGGCTGTTAACACGTTCGCTGCTAAGGGCGCACATGTGAACTTGATACTGAACACTAATAAGCGGCCGACGTACAGTGCATTGCACGCCAACCCCCGTATTGGGAGTATTTTCAATACACGATGCGTTGCGTGCTTCGCACGCCGTTCCCCGTATTGGGGGAATTTTTAATACACAGAGAATTGCGTGCTTCACACGCCAATTTTAAGCCCATGTGCTATGGACACATATGCGCGTCCGCTTTAAAATATCAGTGATTATTACGTAGAAAGGATCGAAAATTAAAAACAAAGTAATTTCTACTCATTTAGGCTACAATTATACAAAATAAAAGGTCAGATCCTAGCGTAGGTAATTCGAAATTTGCGTAGGATTGTACGTGTTAACAGGAATTAGAAGTTATGAAATACAACATAGGTTACAAGTAAACTACCTGTGTAAAGTAAAGCGACTTGCATCACATGTACCAATTGGCTTCTAAGCTAAACAGCTCTTCTACGAAGTAGTTTTTTTTCGCCACTAGATCTCAGCACACGATAGACTTATAGTTATATTCCTTGGCCACAAACATTCTAAAGTGTTGAAGAGCCTGTCTCTGCACTTAACTCCATTATTAAAAAAATGCCACTTGTACCCCTTGACTTCTCAGCCCTTCATATATAATGTATGCTATGTAATTAAATATAACACCAAGAGAAATATAAAACATTAACATGGTTTTTAGGAAATTGACAATAAAGCACCCAATTAGGATTTACATATTTTTTATTTACCACTTGTCTTGTTTGGAAAGCAAGTTAAGTTACGGTACTTACCCAATAAGACGGTAATGTGTGGGAAAACACAAAATAAAATACAAACTAATAATTTGGTTTTGGTATTGAAATATTTCCACTGAAATTTCTAAAAGTAATTGCAAGTGCACAAAGAAAAATCTTAAGTAGGCCTACTGGTGTTGTAGAAGATTACAGAAACGCCCAAATAATTTTCTGTATTGTAAAACTGTTTTTACAGCTCTTCTAAATATTACCGTACATCTTTTGACTCAAACTGTTTTTGATAGTTGCCACCCTCGACTCAAGGGAGAGGAAATAGAGGTAGAATGTACAAAAAAACAGAACTTTTTTAGTAGACGTAGTATCAAATTCATTCTAAATTTTAAATCTTCCAAATATCATTAAAACTTTTTTCCTGAGACATATTGTTTGATAACTGTGAAAGGGACGAATACATTTGTTTAGTGTTGTGCTTATGGCAACTTCGAAATAAATGTTAGTAAATATTAACTTCGAAATCTAACTGCCCTTGTAGGCCGATATAAACGGTTCGTTGCACGTAAAAATACATGAAACTTTTTTTCTGGGATATTAAATTTAATTATCTTTAATTTTTAATAACAACCCCAAATGGGCTCTGAGCCATAGCATTCACATTGCTCACTACGTCACCTTTCTAATTTTGAGATACACATTTTTGATTTTGAGTAGACTACATTTTCTGTAATCGGAGGTATTATTATGATTCAGTAATTAATTCTAAGCAAATAGATACCAAATAGACTATCCATTAAAATAACTTTAAAATTATCGTTTTATTAAGCGGACTTGGTTGCTATAAATATAATGTTATATATATTTTTGAACGAGTTCTTTGAGAGGATATTTTATATATTTAACAATGCGCTTTTATTTTCCTGAAGTGTAATGTTATTGCAGTTGTATATTTTGCCATTGTAATAGTGAAAACTTATTCAAGTTACTGAAAGAGGTAAACACACTTGGTCTGACAATTTTATTAGTTACTTAGGCGTGTAACTGTGTTTTTATTTATTATGTAACAAATGATGTTTATGTAACAAATGTAACAAATGATGTAACAAATGTCATTTATTATGTTTGTATAAATGACGAAGAGAAACCTGATAATAAACTTGAAAATGGCTGAATAGCCAAAACAGCTTTAGTGGCGATAACGGAATATTGAAGACGGTAACTCCTAAATCTTATAATTAGTTACTTTATAAGTTTAGAAAAAATAGTTCATAATAACAATTTTTATGTTTATTTGTACACAATTCTATCTATGCCTACTTTAGATTGTATTAAATTGTGTTTCACAATTGTGTAAAAGCACTTTTATTTTCCATTGTTATTAGCATCTGGAATAAAAATAAAATTACAACAAATATTTATAATAGCAACCAAAGTTTGCTCGAGAAACAACGCCAGTTAATATTTATTTTAATAGTTTGTTGTATACACGCCGTGTTTGGTATCTATTTGCTCAGAAATAATTACTGGATCATAATAAATCAGAATCACACTAATATACGTTTTCTTTAAAATACAATATAAAAAATACTAGGGTATTGAGAACAGCTAACAATAGGTAACTAATGAGGGTCGGTAGCCCATGAGTTTGCGTGCGTGTGCGAGGTTAGTGGCAGGTAGGAACCTTTTCTAACCGCCTTCCCTATTTGCACAAACTATAGGCCTACACATTTCTCAAAATTCCAGTAAATGATAGTTTTGTGTTGTACATTATGTGAAAAAGATGAGTTTAATGCTATAGTTCTACACAGTGTCTGTTTTTCTGTTTGTTCCAGTTCATTCTAAACAGTCTCACTTACTTCATCGTCGGTGTACAGCTGTACGAAA
This sequence comes from Philaenus spumarius, assembly GCA_018207615.1. Taxonomy (NCBI): domain Eukaryota; kingdom Metazoa; phylum Arthropoda; class Insecta; order Hemiptera; family Aphrophoridae; genus Philaenus; species Philaenus spumarius. Next base: position 39,716 of record JAGFPH010004412.1, on the reverse strand, counting down.
TGTACATCAGCACCAGCACCTCCAGCAAAACTTAAATCTTCGAAAATCTGTTTCAATGTTATATTAAAATAATTGACATTAGTTAAAAAATATTAAAAAAAAAGAATTTGTCGTCGGTTAGCAACCAATGCAATAGCGCACACAATTCCTACTGACATCAAGCAAAGTACTCTACTAATTATTAAAAAAAAAATTGTTCGTACTCTCTTAAAAAAACCAAGAATTGAATCTTCATTTCCGTTATTCAAACAGTTAAAAATTTTCCCTCTGAGGCATTTGTATATTTTCAAAGTTTTAAAGTTTTTTTTCCTGAGAGGCTGTTATAAAAAGATAACATACAGAGAAAATAACAAAAACCTAAGACACCCCAATAGTTTTGAACATGCGAGGCCGTACATGGAGGCATTTAAAAGATATTTCGCCTACAAGGCACCAAAACTTTCGAATAATTTGCCGCCTGAAGTAATAGACTTAAAGTCATCAAATAAATTCGTTAAAGCGATTTCAAAATGGATTGCTGCTCAGGAAAATGTTGAAACACTACTATTGTGAAATCTAAAAAAAAACAAATGTCAAAATTAAGGGTCGGCTCTAGCTGTCGGCCATGTTGGCGGACACTCCATAAGACCAATGTTAAATTATAATCCAAATTTTTCCTTTATTTTTGATCGGAAAATTATAAACGATATGTCATTTTAAAGCTATGGTCAATATGCATAAAAATGGCTTTTTAAAAATTAAGAAAAATATTTTGTTTAATATTTATTAACAATTAAAAACATTGATTTTTAATATTCTTTTATGTTGTCACTATTAATTATAGCGAAAAACTACCAAGCCATTCGCCTGAAGAATTTCGTCCCCAAGATTTTGGTATTTTTTTTAAAAACGCTATTTGAACAATTGCGGGTTTTAAATGGATTTAGGCTGAGCAATGTCCGTGTAACCTACCGCCGCTATAGGGTGATTTTAAATATTTTTTAAGTTGTAACTATTAATTATAGCGAAAAATTACCAAGCCATTCGGATAAAGAATTTTGTCCCCAAGAGTTTGGTATTTTTTTAAAAACGCTATTTGAATAATTGCGGGTTTTAAATGGGTTTAGGATGAGCAATGTCCGCGTAACCTACCGCCGCTATAGGGAGTCGCAGGTTGCTTTCTGTTTTACTAGAGCCGACCCTTAAACTTGGGCACAGAATTACAGAATAATTATTTTTTTCTGTTTCTATTTCAATTAATTTTTAGTACCAAGTACTTATTTTCTGCTTCTGCCACTGGTTCTTCATTTCTCGACGGTAACCCCAAATCAGGCTTTTCCTAAGGGGTACCTAATTAATTCTGCCAATATAATTGGCGATAGTTTGACAAACAATGTTTTTATGTTAAATCCTTTTGTCCTCTTTTTCTGTTCCAAAGTTTTTGTTGCAGTTTCTGTTATTGAGGCAGCATATTCGTTTATAGTTATTTATTGATTAAGATGTACGTATATTTTATCACTTTTTTAAATAGTATAGTTAGAAGGTAATTTTATGTTTGTATTTTATTTATCAATGGTAGATTATGTAGCCTATTGTTTGTTGGGCTTATTTTGTCAAATGTAATTCAAAGCAGAATTAATAAAATTCGTTAAAAAAAATGTTTAACAGCAACATAGTGCAAAGACAAGTGTATCTATAATTCTATACTTATTTATTTATCATTACAGCCAAAAGCAAGGCCCCAGGGGGCAGCCGGGGCATGTGCCCCGGGCGCCGGCTTGGAGGGTGCGCCGAGCCAAAGACTCCAGCTTAGACACAGCCGCCGGAAAAATCAAAGAAATAGAACAAATTGTTTTCTGTATGTTACAAGCTACAATTTTTCAAATATAAAGCACTATTTCAATTATTTGAGCGATTTGGTTTTTAACGTCTTAGATTTTATTGATATTTAATTTGATGTAGCCTAATTTAAAAAGCAGTAATCATATCGCAGATGTTAACCCTGGAGTCACGTTAATTCGTCCAGATTTTTTCCGTTTTGCAAGCACTTTTTCAAACGTTAAAAAACTTGTCACTTTTAGTTTTCAACAAAGATGTATATTTTTCAATGGCAAATGGTATGGTATGGGCTACTGACATTGAATTTGGTTGAACCTTTGGGTTATAAACTAAAAATAACACCTAGGACCTTGGATTAAAAAGGCAGCCATTAAAAAAGTGTCTGACTATCCTGTATTAAAGCAATGAACACATAACTTGTAAGAAGCGCAACGCCCATGTTAAATATTCAGCCTAGTTAGCGAATTTTCATAGGAAAAATGATCTATTGCAGTGGCCCTTATGGTAAGATCCAAGGTCGGGAGTAGCAAATGAGCACCGATCATGGTCCCCAGAACACGTTTTCTCAAAAATCATATATATATGTATACTAGCTGGCCCGATCCGGCTTTGCACGGCTAGACAAATCAAAGTTAAATGTATATTAACAAAAAATATATATCAATAAATATATTACACTATGTATTTTTTATGGAAATTTTTAGGAACTTTGACCCCCTAAACCCCGCTAATATTTCGATTTTTTTTAAAAACCTTTCTTAGCGAGCACATAGGGCCCTAGAGGAAGCTACACACCAAATTTCATCCCAATCCGTTCAGTAGTTTTAGATAAATCGTGATTTAGTAACTTTGATACCCCCAAAATTTCGAATTTTTTTAAACCCTTTCTAAGCGAGCACCTAAGGCCCTAGAGGAAGCTACATACCAAATTTCATTCCAATCCGTTTGATAGTTTTGGAGAGATCGTAATTTAGTAACTTTGACCCCCAAAACCCCTAATATTTCGAATTTTTTTAAACCCTTTCTTAGTGAGCACCTAAGGCCCTAGAGGAAGCTACATACTAAATTTCATTCCAATCCGTTTGGTAGTTTTGGAGAGATCGTGATTTAGTAAAATTGACTCACCCAAACCCCTCCTAAGATTTCGAATTTTTTGAAAACCTTTCTTAGTTAGCACCTATGGCTTTAGAGGAAACTACATACCAAATTTCGTTCCAATCCGTTCAATAGTTTTTGAGAAAATAGGGAAAATGAGCTATTGCAGTGGCCTTTATGGTAAGACCCAAGGTCAGGAGTACCAAATGAGCACCGATCATGGTCCCCAAAACACGTTTTGGGGTGTCATTAAAAATCTTATATATATATGTATATGTGTGTTCACACTCTAGCGGCCGCATTTTAACTCCGATTTGGTTCAAATTTGGTACACATGTTGGTTGTCCATGTCGCTCGGACGAGTTCGTTAGCCAAAAAAAAAATCCAACAATCGGAAACACGTTTTTTTGACCGGAAGTAACTATTTTTTCAGATTTTTCTACGAGAATGAATTTGTTTTTGAGTTTTTCTACAAATATAAATGTAGGATGTTATTCTGCACATTTTGTTTTTTACGCGACCTTAAAGCTCGCTTCGTTCCCCCAAAATCGATCAAAACGTAAAATACCATAGAAGTACCCGGTTCACAGCCATGCGGTGGATTCTACCGCGGGGTTGGCGTGCGATGCAAGCAATGTTTTGTGTATTGAAGATACTCCCAATATGTGGAATGGCGTACAAAGCACGCAATGCTTTGTGTTTTGAAGATATTCCCAATATGTGGAATGGTGTGCAAAGCACACAATGCTTTGTGTATTGAAGATACTCCCAATATGCGGAATGGCGTGGATTGAAGAGTCACAGATCACAGACGGATGGAAATTTTCAACCAACCGGGCTGACTATTCTCCATATAAGCGTTGCGCTTCTTATAACTTCTGTATTCATTGATTAAAGTTAGTTTCTATTCTAATGATAGATTAGTTTGTTCATATTTTTACCCTTGTTTGAGGCTATTTGCCTTCATTGTTGTGCATACAGAAATAATACATGACATTTCGAGAGTATAGTATAAATCAACTTTTGTTATAAGTGAAAAATTATGTGAAAGTAAACTTCACACTTGCATCAACCTGGATTTAAGGCATGACTTGATGAATAGCCTCGCACACAATACACGAGGTACTTAACAGACCGAGGCTACATACAAAAGAAAGCAGGCTATCTAGTGACCTTGGCCAAGATAGTGTTCTATTTCTATTCAACACACGCGGTTCCCCGATGTCCACAACAGTGCTGTAAATGTAAAATACTGAACATTCGTTTTGCGCTTCGTTTATTAATTAAATCGTCTTTAAAGGAAATAGTGCTAAAATAAAAGATTCCTACTAAACTAAAGGAACGGACTACCAAAAACCAAATTCAGCTTTTAACTATATACTCAGCCTGCTGTTACATAAATTGAAACGAAAATTTTTAACTTACTATGTACTTCTTTCTCACTACACTATAGTATAGAGAAAGTATAGTGATCGCGAAAAAATCGGTGTTGAGATTTTTGTGGAAATATTCGTTTTGGGACCCCCTGAGTCCGAAAAAGTGGTTTTTACAAAATGACTGTCTGTAATGTATTCAAAGCCAGAGAGAAAACTATTCGATCGATTTCGAACAAATTTGCACCGGACATGTCAATTAGGCCTGTATAGATGCACGAAAAAAGATTTTGAAAAATTTTGAAAAACAACCCCCTTTTTGGCCGAAAAACCCCCCAAAAAATCAGTTCTTATTTTTTTTATAAAAAACGGCTCCATCTATTTTGATACAACTTGGCTTATTTGTAGCCCTTAATGTACCCTACCATATGCAGAAAACCGCATCTTTCTAAAAAATTCTCGTTTCGCTAATAACAACTAGTTCTGTGAACAGTAGACTTCGCTCGTTGAAATAACAAATGCGGTTTTGAGCTTAGGTTAAAAATAGTGTGCCAGTAAGGAAGTAAGCAGAAAGTTTAGCCAGTGGAACATTATTTTGCAATTCCCGCGATTTCTAGTTCTTGTTTTTTTTTCTTTTTCTGGGCTTTAACCGCTAAAGATGTTCTTTTAGGGGGCATTGTGTTTCATTTAGGTTAATAATGCATAAGGTAGCTAGAAATATC
>JAGFPH010004412.1:13321-24708 GCA_018207615.1 Philaenus spumarius | reverse complement strand
AAAGTACCTGGGCGACCGAGCATCGCTCAGTATTTTTTATTGTTTATTTTAGGAAAATCTCACACTGAATAAATATGAATAGACCTTACGTACATATGAACTGTTTATTTAAATTTAAAAAATATGAGTGTAATTAGTTCTATAACATTTTATTGGATTTTTTTGCAGATATAAAACCTAGCGCATTCGAATCCTGACGCCCAAAAACCTCTATAGGTACATGTAGGTTATGTAACCTATCCAACGAATAGGCCGTATTTGATATTGTTTATGTATTTTAGAAATAAAAAATAATAATTATAATCATTAGATAATTTATGTTACCTTTATGGAAATGCAGAAACTGGTGAAAAGGTTTTCAGAACGTTTAATAACAGCACAAAAATAATGTTTTAGTTAAGTTTGTTGTTTGAATAAAGAAATAAGTTGAAAATTATACCATCTGATACATTGTTAATGATTTATGTTTGTTAAATAGTATATAAACAAATGGAGCTAACATTAACAGATTGACATCTGTTTGTAAAACATCTTTATTGTATCTATTCGCCTATACTTAGTGACTTCAAAGGTAGTATATAAATGAAGTTCAGAGTTTAAATTTTATGCGCATTTTTGCAGACATAAGACCTAGCGCATTCGATTGCTGACGTCAAAAAACCCATATATGCAAATTTTCATCAAATTCCTGACGTCAAAATCCCCTATATGAAAATTTGTATCAAAATCGTTAGAGCCGTTAGCGAGATCAACGAAATAAATTTATAAACAAATATACAAGAATTGCTCGTTTAATAAGATAAGAAATTCGCCTATACTTAGTGACTTCAAGGGGGGTATATAAAGGAAGTTCAGAGTTTACGTTTTATGCGCATTTTGCAGACAAAAGACCTATATCAAAGGCCACGAAAGAATACCGTCGAGGGACGGGCTTGTGCACACCGAGACCTTGAACGCTCCAATCGCCTTGGTGCGACGTTGTCACGTTCTTCCCGCGCTTCTAACCGAATGCGGTCGACTCGTCGCATTTATAATTCTTTAAATTGTGCTCTCAAGCCTCGAGCGGTAAATGCCAGGAGTGTTCGAGGCTAGTGGAATAGCAACGCTGAGGCGCCCATCCTATTGGCCGCCACGTGACGGTATTCTTTAGTGGTCTTTGATATAGCGCTTTCGATTCCTGACGTCATAAAACCCCAATATGCAAATTTTAATCAAAATCGTTAGAGCCGTTAGCGAGATCACCGAAATAAATTTATAAACAAATATACAAGAATTGCTCGTTTAATAAGATAAGATATACAGTATATATATGTAGCTTTTAATTACCCCCCCCCCCCCCAAACGTGTTCTGAGGACCATGATCGGTGCTCGTTTACTACTCCCGATCTTAGGTCTTACCATTTACCCAATGATTGACCATTAATTAATTAATTGTTGTCTGTGGATAATGTAATAAACAGTACCAGGAACTGGCACATACTTTCTCACAAACATATTTAAATTATTAAACAGATTCACCGTGGCTTGTAGGGTGGGGTAGGAGAGGTGATTTTTTATTAAAATTGGAGATTAACTAATAAATATTATTATTATTATTTAGAGAGAAAACTATTCGATCGATTTCGAACAAATTTGCACCAAACACGTCAATTAGGTCTTTATAGATGCTAGAATAAAGGTTTTGAGAAATTTTGAAAAACAACCCCCTTTATGGCCAAACAACCCCCAAAAATTAGTTATTATTATTATTATTAGCTGAACGAGAATTTTTAGAAAGATGCTGTTTTTTGCATATGGTAGGGCACGTTAAACGCTACAAATAAGCCAAATTTTATCAAAATCGTTAGAGCCGTTTTTTTATAAAAAAATAATAGCTGATTTTTTGGAGGTTTTTTGGCCAAAAAGGGGGTTGTTTTTCAAAATTTTGCAAAACCTTTTTTCGTGCATCTATACAGGCCTCTTTGACATGTCTGGTGCAAATTTGGTTGAAATCGATCAAATAGTTTTCTCTCTAGCTTTGTATACATACAGACATACATACAGACATACATACAGACATAGGCCTACATACAGACAGACATTTTGTAAAAACCACTTTTTTGGACTGAGGGGGTCCCAAAACGGATATTTCCTCAAAAATCTCAACATCGATTTTTTTTGCGATCACTATACTTTCTCTATACTAAAGTATAGTGAGAAAGTAAAAATAGATCACTTAAAAACAAGTTCAAGGTTTCCAAACTTAGCTGTTTGTTGCTTTGTCCAATTTTGTGTTGTCGAGCCAGGGTGCACGAACTAATGTTCCCCTTCCGGCATGACATTGTTATTAAGAAGTTTCTAATTGTTCGACACAATGTAAAATACACTCGATTTGTTTGTAGGACAAATTACTTGCCATTTTAATTGAGCGAAATAGTAAAATCTATTCAAACGTTTATCAAATACAGTATAGAAATAGAATGAAACTAGCGTGGTGGGGGGGACTTTAGATTTAGATTTCGGTAGGCTAGATTCCACCACTCAACAGTCATGTACAGAACTGTAGCGTGTAGTATAGTGTAGGCCTGCAGTTCACTTTTAGATGGGAACCAGCGAGTCGTAGCCTTTGATTGCTGGCTGTGGTCTGTGCAAGGACATTGAGACGAAGGATTGCATAAAGTGTTTCGTGAACATTGTTTAAAACTTTTATTATAAAAATGGGTTTCCTCGCGTGGGCTGTTGTAGCCGGATTAGGCGGCCTAGTAATGGTCTGCTGTGCACCTCTGGCAGGATGCATTGCCCCCTGCTTAGGGTTCGGAGTCCTGGGTCCTGTCGCTGGAACATTAGCGGCATCGGCGCAAGCCTTTGTCGGCAGCGTAGCGGCAGGCTCGGTGTTCGCGTTTTTACAAGCGGCAGCAATGGCTTCCCCTACGCCTTAAGGTAAAGTACATTGATGGGTTATTTTTAATTTATGCACAAAAAAATGTTCTTCCTCATTGGTCTTTAAACTGATTTTAGCACATCTCTTGAAAATAGAAATGTGAAAAATAGAGAAACTACGTAGTTTATTAATCGATCTAGGAGTCGATTTCGATTATCGATTTTAGGAGTACCGGACCCACGAACTAATTTCAATCTATTCCAGTTTCGTCAATTTTTGGAATATCAACACCAAATTTGTTTTACAAGTTGAGTACACCAGTATAAATATTCTTAGCAAGTATGAACGATTTTTTTCTTGTTATTTTTAAAAACGAGGCGCTTGAAAATAGTCTTTTGTTTTACCTATCTCGTTTTAACTATAACACTTTAGGAATTCAACGACTCCATTTTCGACATTTTTGAACATATCGATTTCAAAATTGGTACAGAAGTTAAAAATACAAGTTTTTTTTGCTATACTTATTTTAAAAACTATATTTAAAAAAATGACTAATCTGCAGCTGATCAACTCAAGCGTTTTGATGAAAAATATAAAAAGGTCTAAAATTATACTTTTTTAATTTACTTGTGCTTTTAAAAGTAAATAATGAAAAAGGTTTATACTCCTTGAACTTGTTTGAATATATATATTTAACTTGTAAAAAAACTTTCAGGTTGATATTTTGAAAATTGTCTAAACTGGAGCTGTTTAAAATGAATTGGTGGGTCCGGTACTCCTAAAATCGAGAAACCCATTAATGAGCAAAGTGGGCTCTAGATCGGGTAATTTTCAAGATAACAAGGTGAGACTCAGCATAAATGTTTAAAATATACATTTTAACTCCTATGTCAAGTTTCAATTCGATATATTAAAATTCGGCCAATTTAGAATGACCCAATGCTTCATATATGAATAAGATGTCCCCTTTTAGTGATTTCCCCTGCTGCAAAATACATACCTCCATTATCGAATTTTTTCCAGACAAACCATTGCTCGGACGAAATAAATACATATGACCTTTTTTGTTGAAAAATACCTCCCCTACACGGTGGTATTTTTTATTTCCCTCTATCTTCTTCCCAGCTCGAAATATTAAGGATAATCGAAAAAAAAATGATAATCGATTTTTTTTTTCGACTTTGGGAAATCGATAGACTGGTAAACTTTTTTTTATGTTAATCTACATACTTTAATGTACTTATAAAAAAAATTCAGCCGTATTGCAAATTACTGGTACTTTTGGTCTAAATTGACCTTTACCGACTGGCCTATATACAATCTTACAGTGTAAACAATCTAACAACTAACAATCTAACAAACTAACAGCTGCCATGCTAGTTAAACAGATGGTTAGTAAATGGCGCCTTTCATTAGGAACATACAGAGTATAATATAAAAGTTTTTTAAATCAATTTTTGTTATTAAAACATGAATTTTAAGCTGTTTGACTATTTTTCCCGTGTAGTGGTTAAGGAAAGCTTTAAAATGATGCCTCATTCATGTAATTTGATGATGTATTAAGGAAGTTATGGCGTACCGACAAAAAAATAGTCTTGAGAAATAATATATGCGATTATAAAGAGATAAAGTTTGTTTGTATGTAGGGGGTAATATCTGGAACTACTGAACCCATTGAAAAAATAGTTTTACTAATAAAAAGCTACACTATCCCTGAGTAACATAGGCTATAATTCATTACGATAAAAACCTTTTTTTTTGTTTCAATATTTGTAAATTTAGTCGGAAAAAATTCTTAGGTTAGACATAGAATACTCGTATATGTAAAATAACAGATAATATTTCATCCAATATTTCCATTAACAGCTTATTTCAAAATTTGAAGCGATTATTTTTGTATTTCTAGGTTAGGGTTTTAAAGTGTAGACCTTTTAACCATTATTATAACTGCTGTTATTAAATATAAGAAATAATTTGATTTGATCATTTAACATTATTTACCATTTTAGTTTTGTGGTTATTATTAATCCTACACATTTATTATGAATAAAACATAACATATGTTTTTAGAAGGTTTCGTTGGGGGTTGGCGTGCGGAGCACGCAGGGGTCTTCCCTAGTTTAATAATAAAAACATTTAGTAGTCAGATTCTTTTAACCCTAGATTTCAAAATTTTATCACGGGATTACTTATGTATAGTAAATTTGTCTACTAACAAATATTGATTTTTTTACTGCACTAAAATAATTTTGCAATTATTTTTTTAAATTATAAATGTATCTTAGGATATTTTAGGGCTGTATATTTTTTTAACGAGTTATGCATCAAACTATTCAATTAAAAACAATAAAAAAACAGACTACTGTTACTTTCTCACTATACTATTATAGTATAGAGAAAGTATAGTGATCGCAAAAAATATCGATGTTGAGATTTTTGTGGAAATATCCGTTTTGGGACCCCCTGAGTCCGAAAAAGTGTTTTTTACAAAATGTCTGTCTGTATGTATGTCTGTAAGTCTGTGTGTATGTATGTATGTATGTATGTATGTATGTATGTATGTATGTATGTATGTCTGTATGTATGTATGTATGTATGTATGTATGTATGTATGTATGTCTGTATGTCTGTATGTATGTCTGCATGTATGTCTGTATATCTGTATGTATGTCTGTAATTATGTCTGTATGTCTGTATGTTTGTATGTATGTCTGTCTGGATGTATGTCTGTATGTATGTCTGTATGTCTGTATGCATACAAAGCTAGAGCGAAAACTATCCGATCGATTTCAAACAAATTTGCACCACATTTGTCAAGTAGGCCTGTATGGATGCACGAAAAACGGTTTTGAAATTTTGGCAAAATCCCTCAAAAAATCAGTTATTATTTTTTTTATAAAAAACGGCTCTAGCGATTTTGATAAAACTTGGCTTATTTGTAGCCCTTAATGTACCCTACCATATGCAAAAATCAGCATCTTTCTAAAAAATATTTAGCTAATAATAATAAATCGACCACGCAGCTGGCCCGCTGACGTGAGTTGAGCAAATTTCCAAAATTAAGTTTATATGCCTATGTTTTAGGGTTTCAACCGACCATTTGGGAAATAGGTCTACTCACGAAGGCGTTGAACAGCTGTCTGTGTGTACGCAATATATTAGTAGAATTTGTTTCCTCCTAGTGGCCTCGCGAGTTTGCATCACTTGGCTTTGAACTGGGTACTTTTGTGGTATTTTACGTTTTTGTCGATTTTTGGGGAACCAAGCGAGCTATAAGGTCGCGTAAAAAAACAAAATATGCAAAATGACATCCTACATTTATATTTGTAGAAAAAACTCATAATAATTTCATTATCGTAGTAAAAATCTCAAAAAATAGTTACTTCCGGTCAAAAAACGTACTTCCGGTTGTTGGATTGTTTTGGTTAACGAACTCGTCCGAGCGATAGAGACAACCAACACGTGTACCAAATTTGGACCAAATGGGACTTAAAATGCGGCCGCTAGAGTGCGAACACATATATACATATAATTTTAATGACACCCCAAAACGTGTTCTGGGGACCATGATCGGTGCTCATTTGCTACTCCCGACCTTGGGTCTCACCATAAGGGCCACTGCAATAGCTCATTTTTCCTATGGAAATTCGCTAATAACTGATTTTTGGGGGTTTTTTAGTCGAAAAGGGGGTTGTTTTTCAAAATGTTCAAAACTTTTTCCGTGCATCCATAATCTCCTAATTGACGTGTTTGGTGCAAATTTGTTCGAAATCGATCGAATAGTTTTCTCTCTAGATAATAATAATAATATTTATTAGTTAATCTACTACTTTAATAAATCACCTCTCCTACCCCACCTACAATTATGAAGTCACAGTGAATCTGTTTGACAATTTAAATATGTTTGTGTGAAAGTATGTGCCAGTTCCTGGTACAGTTTATTATATATTTTTTTTAAAACACATACTTATGGGAAATACACGAGTTGTACTGCATTTTTTTAGTGAAATTAAAAAGCTTTTGGTTCTCTATGGGTTTGGTGTATTAAGAGTTTGGATACACTGTCCACTTATGTATCGTCAGACTGACTACGCGACCTCAAGAAAAGAAGAATGCGAGCTACTTGTAACAGCGAGACTGTGCAAATGACATCTGCGGTTGGAGTGGGGAAATACTGGGATGGTGGTTGAGAACACTTTTTTTGTCAGATACTGCGGTTTTTGACGACACAGTAAGCTAAGGTTAAAATCGAATGAATACTCGAGGCAAGGCAAATCGATTCGGCGTATTTAAACTGCGCTAGAAAATGCCACGAAACTAATTTCGCAAGAATTGTCGACTGACTATAAAATCTGGGGTAAGTGCAAAAAGGATGTTTTAAGGAAAACGAAAAATTATTACCGTTTTCATTATTAGCGAATTTTCATAAGAAAAATGAGCTGTTGCAGTGGCCCTTATGGTAAGACCCACGGTCGGGAGTAGCAAATGAGCACCGATCATGGTCCCCAGAACTCGTTTTGGGGTGTCATTAAAAATCATATATATATATGTGTTCACACTCTAGCGGCCGCATTTTAAGTCCGATTTGGTTCAAATCTGGTACACACGTTGGTTGTCTACGTCGCTCGGACGAGTTCGTTAGCCAAAAAAATCCAACAACAGGAAGCGCGTTTTTTGACAAGAAGTAACAATTTTTCGAGATTTTTCCTACGAGAATGGATTTTTTTAGAGTTTTTTCTACAAATGTAGGACGTTATTCTGCACATTTTGTTTTTTACGCGGCCTTATAGCTCGCTTGGTTCCCCCAAAATCGATTAAAACGTAAAATACCATAAAAGTACCCGGTTCAAAGCCTTGTGGTGGATCTTACCGTGCAGTTGGCGTGCGAAGCACGCAATGCATTGTGTATTTAAGATACTCCCAATACGGGAAATGGCGTGCGAAGCACGTAATGCATTGTGTATTGAACATACTCCCAATTAGCGGAATGGCTTGCGAACCATTTTGCAGCTATTCAGCACCGTCGTGAGTAGACCTATTTCCCAAATTGTTGGTTGAAACAGTAAAACATAGGCCTATAAACTAAATTTTGGAAATTTGCTCAACTCAGCTGCGTTGTCGAATTATTTATTTTCTGTTGTAGCCTTAAAAGGTGTCAAAAACTATGCTAGAAACATTTCTCAAAGTTAAATTGAGAAATACAATACTAAGCATTTTTAATGACAAATTTTTACCTGTAAAAAATAAGAAAAGGGCTATGTGCCAACTCTTATACCGTAAAAACCGGGCTAAGTCCACTACTCAAATCCGTAAAAAGAGGGCTAAACGTTTAAAATATTCAGTACAGCTCTGGTACATAGCCCAGATTTTATTTCACAACGGGTGGCACTTAGAACCAAGCGAAGTCTTGTGGCAATTCTTTGAACTACTCCCCGATTGAAAACCAGACCGAGTTTTTACCGAGTAGTGTTAGGCACATAGCCCACATTTTGACGATAAACACTATATTTATTTTTGGCACTTAGCCCGGATTTTAGAGTCAGTCGACAATTGTTCACAAGGCAAGGTCAAAACGATAGGAAATTTTGTATTTCATATATTTAGGCATAAAAGTTCTATTGATTGTCAGAGGAGAGTTCAATAGTTATAACACAAATTATTTAGACTTTGTAATTATATTTTGTTTGAGGCGGAAATGTTCCATAATACGACAGTGACATATAAAATGAAAAATTAATCATTTATTTTGCAATAATTGTTAGTCTATTGTCAGTTTATTACAATTGAAAGAAATTGAATTTAATAGTAAATTATTCGGCCACGCAGCTGAACCGCTGACGTGAGTTGAGCAAATTTACAAAATCAGGTTTATAGGCCTATGTTTTAGGGTTTCAACCAACAATTTGGGAAATAGGTCCACTCACGACGGTGCTGAATAGCTAGCTACATGTTTGTACGAAATATAACCTATTAGTTGAATTTGTTTGCGCCTTAGCCTCCAGCTTCGTCTCACAAAGCTTTCCGAGTTTGCACCTCGATCTTGTGGCCTCGGGTTATGAGCTTCCCTTCGCAGTGAAAAAACTCGCCCGTCGGCCTCGAATGAGAAGATACCCCCAAGGTAAAATCCACCACTTTTATGGTATTTTACGTTTTGATAGATTTGGGGGGGGGGGGGGAATCAAGCGAGCTATAAGGTTTTGTAAAAAAAACAAAATATGCGAAATAACATCCTACATTTATATTTTTAGAAAAACCTCTAAAAAATTCAATCTCGTAGGAAAATCTAAAGAAATAGTTACTTCCGGTCAAAAAACGTGTTTCCGATTGTTTGATTTTTTTGGCTAACGAACTCGTCCGAGCGTCGTAGACAACCAACAAGTGTACCAAATTTGAACCAAATCGGACTTAAAATGCGGCACATATATATATAAATGATTTTTAGTGACACCCCAAAACATGTTCTGCATCGGTGCTCATTTGCTACTCCCAACCTTAGGTCTCACCATAACGAGCTGTAGTAGCTCATTTTTCTTATGGAAATTCGCTAATAAATCATAAAGTGCTTACCTAACAATTCACAACTTGTCTAGTGGAACAGATAAACCGATTGAATGTTGAGTAATTTGTAAACTTTAATTCTTACACAAAAACTGTTCTCACAACGAACCCTTGAGCAGGGGCGCCGACTCCGGGGGTGCTCGGGTGCCAAAGCAATCCCAGAATTATATTGGGAGAAAGGCTAAAAGATGAGGACTGGTAGCTCATCATCGTTACCGAAACGGAAAGGTCAAAACATACTGATCCTACAAAGGCTACAAACTTTTGAATTGCTTCTGAGTAGCAATGATTTACTAGGCCTAATTGGCTCCATGTAAGTATTTACTAGTAAACATATATTGTTGTATTCAATATCTTTTACTATCTTATCTAAGTCTAAGATAAATTGCAATTTGCCGATATCGCCTGCGTATTGAATGCATTTGAAAGCACTTTTTCAACTGGCATAGCTGGTTATTAAACCAATGTTTGAAGTTAGGTCAGTTCTTAAGGGCTTGAAATAAACAAAGTTAGTTAGTCTTTAATAATAAAACATCTATTTTTTACACATTACTTTCTCACTATACTATAGTATAGAGAAAGTATAGTGATCGTAAAAAAAAATCGATGTTGAGATTTTGTAGAAATATCCATTTTGGGACCCCTGAGTTGGAAAAGAGTGGTTTTTACAAAATGTCTGTATATATAGAAAGCTAAAGAGAAAACTATTGGATCGATTTCGAAAAAATTTTTAACAAACATGTAAATTAGACCTGTATAGATGCACGAAAAAAGGTTTTGAAAAGTTTTGGAAAACAACCCCCCCCAAAAAATGAGTTATTATTTGATTTATTACTGGTAAGAATCCACGTAAATAAATAAAACCAAACGAGTGTATTGTTCAATACCTGATACATTTTCTAATCAATTCATTTTAAAATTAATTTGAAGTAAGATAAAATTTTATCTAATCATCTTCAGCATTTTCCACTTTATCTATTTATTTCCAAAGAGTGTCCAAGTTTCTGTTTTTGTCACGCAACTTAAATTACAAAATATTGATGTATTTCATTTGATATTATCATTGTAATGTTTTTAAAACTATTGAAATGTATTTTTATTTTCAGATGCTGCTGTAAGGAAATCACAGGACATGACTTATTGACAGGATATGCAGCTTCTTATAAGTTTGTGTCTGTTTTTTGTAACTGTTGTGTTTTTTTTTTTTGTAACTATTGTTTTTATTTGCAATATGTTAACTAAACAAAATCATGTTTAATATAAGTACTGTGTAATTCATTATTTGTAATAATTTAAAATTTTTCGTTTGATATGGTTCATCCGTAAACGTTGAACGACATAATGTTAAATGTATACTATATCTTTTTGTAATATTTGAAATAAAATATCTTTAAACAAAAATAAACTTATTTTACTCTTCTAAAAAAATGTTTAAATTTTGAAATAAAGTTTTAAATGGAATACGTTTATTGTAACTTAACGTATGCATCATAAGTACTAATAAAGAAAAATAATTCGACCACGCAGCTGAACCGCTGACGTGAGTTGAGCGAATTTCCAAAACTAAATTTATATATGTTTTTGGGTTTCAAACAACTATTTGGGAAATCGATCTATCCACGAAGGCGCTGCCAGCATGTACCAAATATATTGCCATCGGTCAGCACGGTAGAAGCCGTGGATTTAATTCTGGTACTTTTACGGTATTTTACGTTTTGATTGTTTTTGGGGGAACCAGATGGGCTATAAGGTCACGTAAAAAAACAAAATGTGCAGAATTATTTCATATGTCTACTTTTTTAAAGAAAACTTCAAAAAAATTAATTCTAGTACGGTACGTAAAATCTCAAAAAATTGTTACTTCCGGTCAAAAATTTGGTCTACTTCCGGTCCATTTTTTGGCTAACGAACTCGTCCAAACGACTTAGAAAACCAACCTGCGTACCAAATTTGGTCCAAATCGGACATA
>JAGFPH010004411.1:78693-106291 GCA_018207615.1 Philaenus spumarius | reverse complement strand
TTTCAGTATATTCATGTTTATCCATTATTACAATTGCATTACCTTTACACAAGCCTAACAAATCAGTACTGATACAAGGACGGGTCAGAGTGCACGTGCGCTATTTGCTCATTTAAAAGAAACTACATCGGCATATTTATGCCCCATTACTTGTGTTTGTGTTTTTGTGTTAATGTTTGTGGAGTGTTTATGTGTAATTTATAGTTTTTGACACGCATTAAACAAATGCAATTCATTTTTGAATTTTATAAACGGTTTGAAAATGCCTGGAAAATAGGCGAAAGGTACGTCACCGAATATAGAGTGATCCCAATAGGACTGCGAGCAGTACTAGGAATTAAGGTATTTATGTAATTATCTAAAATATTTCTCCAAAACAATTTTGGATGCAACCAATCCTTACTTGCAAGGGGTGACCTCAGAACAAAAAACATTTTGATATAATATCGGGTCCATTCAAAATTTGTGTAAGTCTTCTAATCATTACCAACATTTTTGTTAAAAACTTTTATTGAAACCCTTAATAGAGATTATCTATTAGAAAATGCATAACTCTTTTACTAGGCGCAGTATCAAATCCGTTCAAATTTATTGTAAAAGTAAATATTATCTAAAACTTTCTCTGAAACAATTTTTTATACGACCGACCCTTACTGCAAAGGGCAAATAAAATTATTGAACGCTCAACTTTTGGGGGTAAATGGAACGTCGAAATCTAATTGAACGTTCAAAATTGTTATACATTTTCTAAATATTACCAAAATATTTTATTTGAACCTGACTAAATGAAAACTTTGAAAACTCCATGCCGGATAGTATTTAACAACATTTTATGTTTTCAATTGAGTAGAAAAGTCCTATAAGGAATATGATTTTAATGCGGGTAATAAGTCTGATTTCGCTTCAAATAACTCAGCCAAATTATGCTGACTAGGTTAGTGGTACGTAATAATCGAACAACTTGCAGTTTACAGGATAAGTTACGGCCGTATTAATGCGATTGTTTGCCTCTTGGCGAAGTTTGGATTGCATTGCTTCCGTTGCTAATGCAGATAAGTAAATGTTATACAGTTAGAGGAAGTTCTCCACCGACTTAAATATTAATCTCAAACTCTGCTATAAGGAAGTATTGGCGTTTATGTAGGACTTTTAAAGTAACTTTTCACCACAACAATAAATTTAATACGGTTGAAATTTTATTTAATTGTAATTTCTTCTTTCGAATGTGTTGTGAAGTTATGAATGTCTAGGGGAGACGTTAGTTTTGCGAGAGAAATGGTTGAGCGTAACCTATCTTTTAGGTACATTTTTACTTATATTTTAATTATAAGTATATTATATTATTATCATAACTTTGACTTATATTTTATATACAGGGTGTCCCATAACTCACTGCAACCGCTTTGTAAAATAATTCCTTAGGGAAAACTAAGTTAAAAGTAAATTTAGGTCCGAAAACTTTTTTTCGCATTTAAGGGGCTTTGTTAATTGTAAAATCTTTAAAAGGAGACATGAGATTGAGTTAAAATTAGGTAAACATATTTCTTACTTAAACTTTTACCAGAGTAAACAAAATAGGAACGTTCTCTTGTATACTATTTTGAAAATGGCGGACGTTTAAAACTTTTAATGTTAAATAATATAGCTGTTAACGCGTTACTTTACAAAAAATGTATAAGAGACAAATTAAATTGTATTACTTTCTTAGTATACTATAGTATAGAGAAAGTATAGTGATCGCAAAAAAAATCGATGTTGAGATTTTTGTTGAAATAACCGTTTTGGGACCCCCGAGTCCAAAAAAGTGGTTTTTACAAAATGTCTGTCTGTATGTCTTGTATGTATGTATGTCTGTATGTATACAAAGCTAGAGCGAAAACTATTCGATCGATTTCAAACAAATTTGCACCAGACATGTCAAGTAGGCCTGTATAGATGCACGAAAAAGGTTTTTAAAAATTTTGAAAAACAACCCCCATTTTGGCAAAAAACCTAAAAAAAATATGTTATTTTTTTATGAAAAAACGATCTCTAACGATTTTAAAAAATCGTCGGAGGTCTAACGACCTCTGCCTTGTAGCGATGCAGTAAAATGTTGCTTTGTATAAAGTACAAGAATCAACAGTTTAAAGTATGAATCCATTGAGTAACAGCTTACTTTTTGCCATGGCAGCAGAGCCTTGGAATTGTTTTGGTTTTATTGTTCTATAAACATTTTAACGCCTCAGAAATTCTTTCGTAGACGGCATGGTTCTTGGAAGTAGTTTGAAGGTAAACGATTGTAAAACAAAATTGCCTTTAATCTTGGGACTACAGTAGAGAAACGTGTTTCTCCAAATATTTTACGCGTCACGCAACACATCCGTTCACAGAGCTGTTTTATACCTACCATTTAACCTCAAAAACACAACCAACCAATAAGACAATGTTTCAGTTGTAGAGTGTACGGCATGTGCCAAAAGAAACAGTACTGAAATTAAATCAGTTGTGGTTTGATGTAGAAAAACTGATTACATAGTTGATTGTTGCCAGGCCACGTTGCTCATTATTACTTTCAAATTTGAGGTTAGTTAACTCTGTAATGGTTCTTACCACTTCAGAGAAAGGTTTTATCGTACAGTATTATTTCAGGTCGTTCCTGTGCTCATAGCTTGATTTGGTCTGCTGTAGAGTTTCAAGAACGATTGGAAAAACTGCCACCAAGTAATGCCGTAATGATAAGTGTTGATGAAAACTTGAATACAGAATCTCACAACTAATACGTTTATTAACCCAAACGCGTTTCAACTTCAAAGTCGCCATCTTCAGCGACGCACTAACTACAATAATCAAACTATAACTCATAACTATAGTAAATTTTTCAGCGTCCTTTACACGTTTGTCTAAAAAAATTATTTTCAATCTTTTTCAGTACTGTGTATTTTGGCGCATACTCAACATATTTAGTTATATTTATACTCCAGTTATATTTCCCACACAATTTATAAAAATCTACACACGATCCAGCTTACACAATTATAAAACAGTTCTTATTTTCTTAAACATATTTATTTTTAGGTGAAAACCTAATTTTTGGTAACTTTGAAAATTATTTCAGACTAGAAACTCGTAACATAAAATTGTTTTGATTTATTGAAGCTGTAAATATACCCAACTATTTAAAAAATTGTTTTTGGACATTGGCTATGATACTTGTGTATAAATAAAATAATAGAAGACTATTCGAGAGTATAAATGAGCTCTCCTTATCAAGTGAACAACTAATTGAATATAAAATATGCTAAAACATAACACATATATAATTCCTAAAAAGAAAAACTAAAGCTAATACATGTATAAAATAAACAGAATACATAGACCTAAAGGTCTAGGGCTATTTTTGCAGCCTAACATACAGATAGAAATTAGAATATGAATGAGAAGAAAGTCAGAACTAGAATACTAGAACTGGAATGTCAAAATCTCTAAATAAATAATTACAAACTGAAATGAGAGAAAACAAAAGGAAAAAATACGCACAGAATGGCAGACAACCAAGGCAGCAAGGCTGTTTTTCAGAAAAAAATGGGACAACTATTCCAAAGCAGGCCAAAACAAATTAGAGGAAACAATCTCACCCCAATTTAAGCCTTTTAAAATTTTATGAATTTAGATTTTCTGTTTTTAGTTTATGTTTAAAGGTAACCACAGTAGAATTATTTCTAACTAGCTGAATGCCCGTGCTGTGCTATGGGGATTTTTTATTTTTTGCAACATTGTGTTACATATTTGTACATGGGCGCCCATACCTATGGGCAGAGGGGGGCCACGCCCCCTTCCCTAGCTCCCAGGGAAAGGAAAATATGTATATTATTAATTATAATCAGGTATTTTTCTTTAAAGAGATTAGCACTAAAATATGTTTTAAATGTTATGTGCCGTTTGATTTTACATAATATACTTATTTTATTTTGTACAAGAGTTCAAGCATGAGCTGCAGGGTCACTACTTGGTGCGGCCTCTACATGTAGGAGTGTTATAGGTGTTTGTGTATTCACTGACGGTGTAAAGGTACAGACTCAATGCTGTGTGTGAGTTAATATTTCACCTGAACCGCCAAATTGGCTTCCCAAATTTTAAAAGTTTTCTTGGGGAGGTCAAAAATATCCATGGACTCCTTTTGCTGAAAGAGGGGAGGGTACTCCTTAACACGTTCACTGATACGCAAATTTCGTATTTCCTATGTTAGAAGCTGACCTTTTATTTTTTATTTTTACAGTCTAAATGAGTATAAATTACTTTATTTTTTATTTTTGAACATTTCTACGTAATAATCACTAATATTTTAAAGTGGACGCACATGCACGTCTATACCATATAGGCTCAAAATTGGCGTGCGAAGCACACAATGCGTTGTGTATTGAAAATACCCCCAATACGGAGGTTGGCGTGCGAAGCACGCAATGCATTGTGTATTGAAAATACTCCCAATATGGTGGTTGGCGTGCAACGCACTGTGCGTCGGCCGCTTCTCATAGTGTTCAGTGTCAAGCTCACATGTGCGTCCATGTACTTGTAATATTTGTCTCTCAATTAAAAGGTACATAATTCAGAGTGAAGAGAGTCTTCTTTTTCAACCACTAAATCTACAGACTGGTAAATCACAGTCTTAGATGGATACCCCCGTTACGTCTTTAATATGGAAATGCATAGATCGTGATAGTTTTAAACAGCTAACATTTTACATTTGGGTCATTCTCCAAAAAGTGTACAGTTCAGGGTACAAATATTTTTAATTTATAATAATTTTGAAAAAAAATTTTAAATACATAAATATACTTATTAGACTGTCCCTGATAATATTATGATACTTGTCAAACTTACAAAAAAAAATTTTGATCTAAGTTAAACATCTCATGTTAATTTATCTCCACTGTCCACAGAAGTGATGTCCACAGAAGTGACTATTTTTAAATCCAATAAGCCCAGCAACTACAACTTTGAGATCAGAAGTTTGATTCTTCTGCCAAGAAATATACACAATGAAATATAAATATAGTTATCCTTATTAAATTTTAGAGATAGTTCTTACCCAAAATTGTTTGGTAACAGAAGTGATGCAGTAAGAATGACGAAACAGCTTATTAATGATCAACAGTTGAAATAAAACTATTCTTTCAGAGAAAATAACTAAAAAACCACTCTATAATATAAATTACTATTTTCTATCCTAATTCTTAGACAAGGAACATACACCCTGCACTTTGTTGGAGTTTTTTATAACTAGTTAAAGAATGTCCACAGATGTGACTATAAAATGAAAGACACTTTTCAAATAAAAATAAAAAGATAATCTGAAGTTTATTTAAATTCATAAATGTTTATTTCATATAACTGTAGATGTTTTATTGCCAGTGTTAATTAAATGATGCTAAAAATAAACAAACTAAAAAGATCACAATTCAAATAATGTTTGAAAACATAGCCGGGGACTGTCCACAGAAGTGATTTGTCACCTTCTGTGGGCACAATTTCAGTTTAAAAAATATGTAAACTCTAAATTTTACCAGTATGAGTAAGTTTGTTAGTATTTAAACTTTATTTTATGTAGTTTTTTTTAAAATATTTCTTTTATTATAATATAGAGACTGGGTGGGGACATCAACTGTACATTTTTTGGAGAATGACCCATTTAGAAGGTAAATGACATACTGACATACTGCCTCTTGTTATAACACTTTTACGCGTTATGTTTATTTTGCTAAAACTTCTTTGTAGACAACATTTTTCGTTCTTACCATTTAAATCTTGATAAGAATGTATTAAGGATTTAACAACCTAAAAGTTAAAACTTAAAAGTGCAAAATATTAGCACATAATTAGGTAATCAAATTGTGTGCAGAGCTAAACACTACAGAAATATACAGATTCAATAAACTATACCATAACAATCAAAATAAAACAATGCTCGAAAGTTTTTGGTTTCTTAGGTGATGAATTAATTTAAATAAAAACAGTAGTGATTAAATTTTGTGTGTAGGTAGTTTATATTAAAATTTTTGTAAGCATGGCACCACGTAGAGTGTCAATGCAAACCGCTTTGGCTGCAATAAAGACCCTGAATGAACCAAAAGGGGCAACGTTTAAAACAATTACGGATTACATCAATAGGGATGGTCAAAGAATTGATAGGGTTTTACTTCGTAGAGCAGTGGACGATTGCGTCGCTAAAGGCATTGTAAAAGTTTCTGGTGGTAAATACATAACAGATGGAAAATTTACTGAAGCCAGAAGGCGAAGACGGAGGACAAGCCGTTCTAGGCGTAGACGGAGGACAAGCCATTCTAGACGTAGAAGGCGACATTCTAGACATCACGGAGAGAGTTCCGAATTAAGTGATAACATTGTTTCTGCTCGTCGAAGAAAGCGAGGCAGAAAACAGTCTAGACGTAGAAGGCGACATTCTAGGCATCACGGAGAAAGTTCTGAATTAAGTGATAACATCAATTCTGCTCGTCGAAAAAAGCGAGGCAGAAGCCATTCTAGACGTAGAAGGCGATACATCAGGAGGCGCCCTGTTACTGTGACCAATAGTCCTGGTTCTGTGACCAATGATAGACCTGAGGCTGTGACCAACAGCCCTGATTCTGTGGATAATAGCCCTGATACTATGGCTAATAGCCCTGATACTGCGGCCAATAGCCCTGGTAACAAATAAATACCAGAATGTCAGTTGATTGATCAATTAGATTCAGCATACGATAATTAATTAGGTTCTTTGTAATAATGTTCCAATAAAGTGTATTAAATTCCCTTGTTTCTAATATATGAGTTATTTTTCTAATTTTAAAATTTGTTCGTAAATCTAGTAACATAAGCTTGGTATTTTTCATTTTAAAGCATAAGTTCTTTGGATGGACATGTTTTAATTCCTATAAATTACCTAACCAATAATATCTTATTGATGCCTAATCTTATTTGTAAACAATTTCCCTATCTGTTGACTTTATTTGAACCAAGTGCATACTATTGATTTGGTAGTATTGAAGCCATAAATAGCATGTTCATACCATATCAGCGTCTTCCTTTAATAGTTCCTTATTTAATATTTTTAGATGACATCAGATTGTTGGAATTGTGTTTAATATTAGTTTTAATTCTGGTCCAAATGAGTTTAAGGCAAGAATTTTACTAAAGGAATATTAATCTGAAAGTACAAAAGTAGGTAATTGTTTACTACTGCTTTGTCAGTCGCAAATCTTTTTGTATTGAGATATGTTTCGTATTTATGTATTCTAACAATGAATTAACATGAATAAAGGCCCAGAAAAATAAATTCACCGCACAAAAATGAAGGAAAAAATAGCCTGAAATTTTAACTTACAGTGTAGTCCCAGTATGTGTCAAGCAAAGGAAGTAGGCCTAATAGTAAACAATAACCCTTATCGCTAATGGAATCGACAAATAAACATGTTTGAAGAGTCGGATAGATAAGCAAATGACGAGTTTTAAAGTACGTTACTCATTTGTATTTATTTTTCCGTGCCTTTAATTATGTTAATTAATTATTACAATATATAAAATATATCAATACGGGAACATTTACTTGAAACATATTAAAACTAGAGAATATAAGTTAGAACTTCAGGCTATATTATTTTATATTTTTAGGGTGCATTTATTTTTTTTGCCTTATTAAATCATGTTAATTCTTTGTTAGAATATATAGAATATATAAATATCAAGAATTACCAGGTTATCAGGAGAGCTTATACTCGAGAACATGCGACGTACAGTAGGTCTAAAGTTGGCCATGAGAGAAACAGTCATTCCTTAAATCCACGCCAGTCACTTTCAAACACTGACCTGAGGGTTATATTATATTCCACAATAATGTTTCAAAATAGGCTTAATATTGTAGCAGAAGTACTAGCGGCTTCGTTGGCAGATATGAATAAATGAATGATAGAAATATCGGGTAAATATTGAAAGTTAATTGGACCAAAACCTATAGAGAGTTTCGTCCAAATCAATCTGTGTGTCCAATTTAGGCTTACTTATATGATCAGCTATGAGACAGTAAGCGCAAAAGCAATGATTTCTGCCAGTTTGAGGTACATTTCACGTATATGAGTAAGGCCTACATTTTATCTAAAATATTTCCTATGAAATTTTATATTTCTGAGAACATTTTACTAAAGTAGTGGCTATAGGTGTAATTGTCTCATTTTATCCCTTAGATGCAAGTAATTTAAATGAAAATGGCTTTTCTTTTTTATACCTTATGAATAATTATGTACTACATTTCAGCTATCTAGCTTAATAGATATTAATAGAAATTATTATATATATATAGGTGTAGTAACCCCAATTTGACCGCAAGTAAATTAGTCACAGGTAACAAAAATGAGTTTTTCCATAGTACCATTTAAGAAATAAGTAATACATTTTAGCTCTGTAGGTTAGAGAAAAGTATGAAAATTATTATTTATTATTTTACGGGTATTATTTAAATTTTCACCCTTAGTCGGAAGTAATCGAAATACTAGTGCATTAATCTTTCGATTTACCCCTCTTATAAAACAAATGTGTCAATTAACAGCTCTTTAGTTTCATGGGAAGAATACGAATTTATTTTTGAAGTTATACTTCTTTGCGCCCGTTGTAATCGGGATGGGGTGTCGGTCGAGAAACCGCGTCACGCGTTAGGAGTAAAATCAGGAAAGTGCCATTTTATACCTTTTCTCTACATGAGATACCTCAAGAGTCTCGACGGGTGAGTGGTTAACGTACTTGACTTCCACGCTGGAATCCCTGGTTCGATCCCCGGTTGGGAATTTTTTTTTCTCCAAAATTATAGGATAGTATACGAATATACGAATGGCCAAAGAAGTATAACTTCCAACGTCTGGTCCGACGCAGACCCAATTTTTATTGTAAAATTACTGTCACCCCTATACCACTCATTAGACACATCTATTTAAATTGTTATTTTATTATTTCTTTACTATACAGCACTTAAAATTAATATTTGCCAAATTTCAGCTCTCTACATATGTGTGTGGAGTTAGTAGAATTAATATTTATTGTTTTTGGGATTTGTACACAATTTTACCCCTTAGCAGAATTTGACAAAATGTCAAAGTGGTTTATTAATACGCTTTTATTAGTTTGGTATGTATCTATGTAACGGAATCTTTGAACGTGATTTTCACCCCCTTCAAAACGTCGGATTGATTTGAAACTTTGCACACTTATCAAAAACCGATAACAATGCAATATAAATTTTTTTGGGTGCAGTAAGTGAGCACTGATCATGGTAACCCAGACTAAAAAATAAGACTAAAAAATAAGAAAATAAATAATAGTTAAAAAACTAAAAAAATAAGCTTTAAATGCAAATTGAAATAAAAATTTGAAAATAATTGTAAAAAAAGCGTGGGGTGAGTTATACTATATTTTTATAATAACTCTACTTTTATAAATATCTACCAATGAAATATTTGTAACATTTGATGAAAAGCACCCCACGCTTTTGTTTACCATTATTTTCAAATTTTTAGTTCGGTTTGCTTTTAAAGCGTTTTCTTAGTTTTTTAAACTATTATTGATTTTTTATATCTTTAAGGAAAGTATTTATTGTTTTAGGGGTTGTTTCCACCCTTAAAGGGCAATAAAGGGCAGTAAAATTATATCTTAGTGCACCTCTAGCACCTATGAGAAAAACGTATACCAAATTTCACGGTAATAATTTAATATTTATAGTTTTAGGGGTTGTTACTAAATTTTCACCCCTTAGCAGAACGTGAAAAAATGTAAAACTGGTTTATTTTTAATATGAATCTTGTAAGAAATAAATGTACAAAATATCAGCTCTCTAGCTTTAAGGAAAGTATACAAATGTATATTTATTGTTTTAGGGGTTGTTTCAACCCTAAATGATTAAATATTTAAAAATCATTTCTTTGTGTGCCTCTATCGACTATGAGCAATATGTGTACCAAATTTAACGTTCCTAGACGGTAATCATTTAATATTTATAGTTTTAGGGTTTGTTACTAAATTTTTACCCCTTAGCAGAACCTGACAAAATGAAATACTGATTTATTTGTTATATGTATCTTGTAAGAAATAAAATGTGCAAAATTTCAACTCTCTAGCTTTAAGGAAAGTATAAAAATGTATATTTATAATTTTTAGGGGATGTTATCTTGTTTTCACCCCTTAGCAGCACGTAACAAAATGTAAAACTGGTTTGCTGTTTAAATGTATCTTGTAAGAAAGAAAAGATTACAAATTTGAGCTTTCTGGCTTTAAGTAAAGTATAAAAAACAATATTTATTGTTTAGGGGTTGTTTCAACCTTTACAGGTCAACATTTTAAAAATGCTTTCTTAGTGTATCTCTAGCCCCTACGAAAAATAGGTGTATCAAATTTCACGTTCCTAGTAGGTAGGGATTTTGAGATATATAACAAACAATAGTTTTCGCTTTAGGGGTAGTTTCAACCCTTACAGGCCAAATATTTTAAAATCCTTTCTTAGTGCGTATCTAGTGCCTATGAGCAATATGTGTACCAAATTTCAAGTTTCTAGGTGGTATGGTTTTTGAGATACTGTGATCAGTGAGTGAGTGAGTGAATGGGTTTTCGAAGTTATAGGCCTATATATAATAGCCTATTATAGATTTCACATAGGACATATCAAATAGTGCAAATGTTTTAGATATTAGCAAATAGTAAAATTTTGTAAAATTTAGACATTTATGATTTTATAAAACTGTAGGCCTATTTGTTAAAATTGTACATAAATGCTAATTGTTAATTGTTGTATTTGTTAAATGCTTTGTAATTATTATACACTAGCTGATGTATCAGTGGCTTCGCACACGGTCCAAAGTTTCGCCGCATAGTAATAAATGATTATTGTTTTAAGGGTTGTTATTACATTTTCATCCCGATCTGGCTTTGCACAGATAGACAAATCAAAGTTAAATGTATATTAGCAACAAAAATATATCAATAAATATAGTACACCATGTATTTCTTTTGGGGATTTTTAGTAACTTTGACCCTCCAAACCACCCTAAAATTAAAATTTTTTTGGAAATCTTTCTTAGCGAGAACCTAGGGCCCTAGAGGAAGCTAAATACCAAATTTCATTCCAATCCGTTTGGTGGTTTTTTTTAGTAACTTTGACCCCTCAAAATTTCGAATTTTTAAACAAATAAAAAACGTATTTGCAATACGTTCGGTAGTTTTTGTAGCCCAGTCATTAAAAGACCTTGACCCTAGAAAAAATCGGGCCTGAGCAAAGTCTGTAGATTTGTAATATTTAAGGTAACAGTTTCGAAATAAAATTTTTTTTACATCTGTAGAGGTCGATAAAGTCAACAAATTTTTGAATTTATTTTTGAAAATTCTGTTTTTGCTCAATATTATTTTTATTTTTCACTATATATGAAAAAAAATACAGAAAAGGTGAGAAAATTTGCAATAGAAAACGTTATTATGGTTTATTAATAAAAATGCTTCCTTATGCTCGAAAAAAATTCACGAAGTTTGTATGTCTCTGCGACCGCCGCGCTGCGGGACCGAATTTCGAAGCGTACCGAGCGTGCGCACCCTTTCATATCACCTATTCCAGCTCCCCCAGAGAATAAACCATCAATATATATATTTGAATCTCTTCGTTAACACCCATCTACTAATAAGTATATGTATTTATTAGCGAATTTCCATAGGAAAATGAGCTATTGCAGTGGCCCTTATGGTGAGATCCAAGGTCGGGAGTAGCAAATGAGCACCGATCATGGTCCCCAGAACACGTTTTGGGGTGTAAAAAAAATGCATATATATATATATATATATATATATATATATATATATATATATTTGTATATATGTGTTCGCACTCTAGCGGCCGCATTTTAAGTTCGATTTGGTCCAAATTTGGTACACTTGTTGGTTGTCTATGTGGCTTGGACGAGTTCGTTAGCCAAAAAAAACCAACAACCGGAAGTACGTTTTTTGACCGGAAGTAACTATTTTTTGAGATTTCTACTACGAGAATGAAATCTTTTTAGAGTCTTTTCTAACAATATAAATGTAGGATGTTATTCTGCGCATTTTGTTTTTTTACGCGACCTTATAGCTCGCTTGGTTCCCCAAAAATCGACAAAAACGTAAAATACCATAAAAGTACCCAGTTCAAAGCCAAGTGATGCAAACTCGCGAGGCCACTAGGAGGAAACAAATTCTACTAATATAATGCGTACACACAGACAGCTGTTCAACGCCTTCGTGAGTAGACCTATTTCCCAAAATGTTGGTTGAAACCCTAAAACATAGGCATATAAACTTAATTTTGGAAATTTGCTCAACTCACGTCAGCGGTCCAGCTGCGTGGTCGATTTATATTCATTTTGAAACGCATTGCTCAGATATATTCTGTCCGAAGCATTTGAAAATAAAATATTTTAAGGTATATTACAACATACTATTGTATTTCTAGATTATTAACAAAATTAATACATGATATTATCACGCTTTAAGTTTCTTTATATAATATACTAGAGGGCTCCGCCCCCTGCTCGCTTCGCTCGTCAAACCCCACGGTGACTCCCATCGAAGCAAATGCAAACAGGTTATTTTATATAAATAGGCTCTACTATTAAATTCTAAAATTTCTTATTTATTTTTAATTGGGATGTAACATAATAGTTTCTTATTTTTAAATTCCCTAATTTATTAAGGGTTTATTATCTAGCTTTAAGGAAAGTATAACAATCAACATTTTTACTACATTTTCATCCCTTGGCAGCACGCGACAAAATGTCAATATATGATACTTTTTATATGTATTTTGTAAGAAGTAAATGTACAAATTTTCAGTTTAATAACTTTAAGGAAAAGACGAAGCAGATTTATTAATAGTTAGAACTGCTCTTTCTATCAAAAATTTAACGGCAGTGATTGTCTCTGAGGCTACCGATATTTTAGTTTTATTGACAGCTTTGACTCCTGGTACTGAAAAAATCTTCTTATTAAAACCACTAAAGGAAACTCAGAACAGAAAATTTACTCTAATCATAGTTTCGATAAAATTATGAATATTGTAAAAAATTTATCCTATTTTTACACGCTGTAAAAGTGGTTGTGATACAACATCGTGCTTTTTTGGGATGGGGAAAAACATTTTATTCTGAGATATTAAAAAACGCAAGAAAAATGTTGAATTGACAAAAGCCATGGAAACGTTCCTTTTTCCAAATCAAACGCACGAGGCTATCGAGACAAATGGAAAAAATTTCTTGTTGAATTTGTATAATTCTCCTAAAAATATAACATGTGTGAATAAATTGAGATTTCTTAAATTCAAGCAAGCAGTAAGTAATAAAAAAAGGTTTAAAACCCGTTAAATTGGAAAATCTCCCGCCGACTGATGATGCAGCTGCCCATCATTTTTATCGAGTTTATCTTCAAGTTCAGATATGGATGTCTAATGATCTGCCGGCAGATAATTGGAGCTGAAAGATGCATAATATGCCCGTCAAAAAGTTAAAAGAAAATGTGCCTAAAGAAATTTTACAAATGTTATTCTGCAACTGTACAACAGGGTGTAATTGATCGTCTTGTACTTGTAGAAAATCTGGGCTGAAGTGCTCATCTGTTTGAGGTTCCAGTGAATCCACTAATTGTACGAATTTAAGAAAGATATAGGATGAAGAATGTGAAAGTGATAGTGATGGTTATGAAGATCTTGAAAATGAACTTCGAGATATTGACGAAGATGATTCTCATAGCGATAGTGACGACAATGACGGAAATTTTGGGGAAATTGACGTCATTAATTCAGAGGAAGCAGATCCAGAATCTGGATCTGCTAATAGTTCCGATAGTTAAGCGTGTATTATTATTGTAGTTTAACTTTTTGAAATGATAATCCGTTATGTAAAAACATAATTACATTGTTTAATAAAGTCTTTTCAAACTCTCATCTATCAAAGCCTTCAGAATTTATTCCATTTATTTTTTTTTAAATGCACTTGCATGCATTAATAAAAAGATGATAATGAAAAAAAAATATTTTACTGCTTTCAGGAAATAGATTTATTGCTTTATAGGGTACAAGTATTATACCAAGCTTTTATTTTGAGTAATTTTATGATTCAACATCATATTTTGCTAGAATAACGAGGGCGATTCACGCTTTACTAAATTTTAAATGACAATATCTCGTGATCCGTAAGTACTATGGAGATAATATAAACAACAAATTGTTTAGAATTTCATAACCTAAAATTTTGGCCTCTTGCATTTTCTCTGAAAAAGCACTAGTTTTCTGGTAATTTTCAAAAATATCAAAAAGTACACCTTCACATGTGAATATATTAATGAATTGGACCCCTATGGATGTAAAGTTTTTTTTATATGTTATTTTCACTGTCAAGAAGTGCTAAAAACAATTTTTCTTTAGGCCCGATTTTTTCTCAGGTCTGGGCTTATTTTTGCACAGAATGACTGGGCTATTGAGAAATCATGATGAGTGAGTGAGTCAGTCAGTGAGTGGTATTTAGTTTTTATATACTGTATATATAGATTTGAACTGGTTAAGATTGCCTGTAAATACTTGTGCATTTAAAATACATATAGCTCAGGTGATGGAGGATGTTCAATATGTTAGTGGATGTTTACCTCATCCTTAACACGTTCACTGCTACGAAAATTTCGTATTTCCTATGCTAACCTTTTATTTTTTATATTTATAGGCTAAATGAGTAGAATTCATTTTTTTTTTAACCTTTGTTCGTAATAATCACTAATATTTTAAAGCGGACGCACATGTTCGTCCATAGCACATAGGCTTAAATTTGCTAGGAAACTATATAAGACTGAAACAGTTCATGCAACAGTTATGAGTGATGGATTTTAAGGTTACCCATTACTAAACCATATTCTATTATAAAGCCTTTATTATTAAAAACTTGACATTAAAATATTTTAGGATTGCCCATGCATAAATCATACTCTATGATAAAACCTTTATTATTAAATTTTTACATTGAAAATATTTTAAATACAATTGACTGTTTAACATACAACAAAATTACACATGTGACTGTTAAAGTGACGGCTTGCGGGTCGATTTATGTTGGATTACCCATCTATAAATCGTAATCTATGATAAAAGCTTTATTATTTCCTTTTACGTTTTTTAATGCAAAAAAATGCGTTATATCCGTCGGCTTCAATTTATATTGCAATGATTTGAAGCTTTTTCATTGTTTTTTCACAAAAATCGTCAATATCTCGAAAACGGTGCGTTCTGGAGCATTTTTGACGATTCTCGACCCCACTTTAGGAAGCACTAGTTATAGCCCGCTGGCAAAGATTTTGTGAAAAAAACAATGAAAAAGCTTCAAATCATTGCAATATAATCAAAGACGGAATATAACGTGTTTTTTTTAATTATAAAAAACATGTTTGGACTGGGGGGGAGCCCCCAGGGGCATATACACTTTACCGTTGTATATCCCGTAACTGCCAAAGATGGTGTCTCTAAAGTGGGGACGAGAATTGTCAAAAATGCTTTAGGACGCACCGTTTTCGAGATATTGACGATTTTTGTAAATAACATAATCGAAGCTGATGGAACACTACAAAATGGAAATTTGGTTTCAAATAAATGTACAAATTACCAGCTCTCTAGCTTTATGGGTAGTATAATAATTCATTTTTATTGTTTTAGGGGTTGTTACCACATTTTCACCCCTTGTCACTACACTACAAAATTCAAATATTGTTTACTTTTTATATGTATGTTGTAAGAAATTAATGTACATCTTTCCAGCTCTGTAGCTTTAAAAGAAGGTTATATTTAATGTTTATTGTTTTACTGGTTGTTATCACAATTTCACCCCTTAGGAGCTCAGTATAAAATGAAAATATGGTTTACACTTTATACTATCTTGTAAGAAATAAATGTACCAATTTCCAGCTTTCTAGCTTTATAGGAAGTATGTAATTAATTTGTATTGTTTTAGGGGTTCTTATCACAATTTCACCCCTTAGCAGCTCGGTATAAAATACAAATAATTTTTACTTTTTATATATATCTTGTAAGAAATAAATGTAAACATTTCTAGCTCTCTAGTCTTAATGGATGTATAATAATGAATATTTATTGTTTTAGGGGTTGTTTCAAGATTTATAGCCTATGTCTCATTCCAGTTCATGATATATATGTGTGCCAAATTTCATTCAAATCCATCCAGTACTTTTTGCGTGATGGACAGTCAAACAAACAAACAAACAAACAAACAAACAAACAAACAAACAAACAAACAAACAAACAAACAGACAAACATACAAACATACAAATTTATTTATAATATTAGTAAGTAAGATGAGCTATTTAAAATTATATTTCATACAGTTTGTTGCTATGGTAACAAATAGCCTATAAAAATGGCCTCATAATGTTTGGATATTATGAGTATACATTTGTTTTATTAAGGTTGGTATTTACTAATTTTTTAAGAAAACTTTCGACTTTATGCAGACATTTGAATACTACAAACTAGTTTATTTATTGATTTATGTTTTTATATGATGCATAAAATTAAGTAATATAGATAAATAAAGTCAAGAAGAATACCACAAGGGAAGACGGTTTCGAACCTGAGCACGGTCTACAAATTCGAACTGCCATGAATTGATCCGCAACTGATAAGAGTATATAATGTGAAACAAGTCAAAACAATTTATTATTGTAATTTATTTTTAAATTTGTGTACCTACCACAGCGTTTAATAAATGTATATTTATACTTTCTATTCATTGGAACATTCTTTCATTTCATTTTTAAAGTCCTATTTGTAAAATTTTCTTGAAACACATTTATAAAAATAATAAACAAAAATGTTTCAAAAGCAGTTAACCCAACGACACTTAACCAGCAATTATATTCCGAGTTCTGATTAGCACATTCAACCTGAATTGATCTGCACACGGAGGGAAATCGCAGGGAATATTCACAGTTTAGGTTGGCAGCACTGCGGTTGGCCGGTGTTAAGGTTTCAGTCGCAATGTGACAGTGATGTGAGCAACTCGCCCATCATGGGGAATGGCATGAACAAGGTACAAACCAAATCGATAAACTATAATTTTATTGGTAGTTGTGCATGACAATCTCCCCAAGTAGTGTCAAATGCGATGAATTTTTCGCGGGAATTGTGCTATTTGTCTGGCAGTGGGCGGATATAAAAGAAAGGTCAATTCAGTATCATAGGCCTATTTAGTGACCTAGCCAATGTATTTTTAGGTTATTTCCTAATTAATAAAGGTAACTCCATTATATAAAACATTAACACGATTAAAATGCATTCAAACTATGGTAGGC
The DNA here is from genome assembly GCA_018207615.1 of Philaenus spumarius. Taxonomy (NCBI): domain Eukaryota; kingdom Metazoa; phylum Arthropoda; class Insecta; order Hemiptera; family Aphrophoridae; genus Philaenus; species Philaenus spumarius. The sequence continues at coordinate 88,911 of JAGFPH010004411.1, read as the reverse complement.
TACTGCGAGTTTCGCACTCCAAACTTCCTAAACGCTTCGCTTGCACTTGTGGGAAAGATAATTTAACGAATTTTAAATTGTATTACATGGATGATTGTTATTCCCTGTACATAATATTTTTGAAAACATTTTCTTTTCAAAATGTTTCACTATGTTACATGCCTGACATTAAAATAAATTATTGAGCATTAAACTACAATCGCCAAATAATATATTTTGAATTTTCCAATACAGCTGTCACAACTTAATAATATATTTGTTATTTTATTGTTATGGTAACAAAACAGTGTTTATTGAAAGATATTGTTATATTAACGGGTATTTATAGAGTTCTATTAGACCGGTTTTAATCATTTTGTTGTCGTTTAAATACTTTTCTTGAGTACATTAAAATAACTGACTTAAAAAAAGTAATTATTAAGTTTTAATTTCTTACAAATAACAAAAAATAATACTTTACTTTATGTCGTCCAAAGTTATTATAAGCTAAGAATATATTTGATGTTTTATTGTTATAATAGTTACAGTTAAAACGGTGTTTTAATATAGAACTTCGTGGTTTATTACGTAAGTTGTGTAACTCAAAGTCAGTTAATTTTTAATATGATGGTACCTACCGACACTTACTCAATTTCAAGGGTAGGGCCCGTCTTCATTAGCCTTAAGTGCAAAACAGCAGGACGTTAAACAAAAAAAAAGTCAAGGGTAGGAAAACTATATATATGTGCTCTGCCCTCACGAATCAAATCCTCTCCAGACGCCGAAGCCCCTAAGTGGAGAGAACACGTGGTACAATTTTTGGCTACATTGCTGATAGTTTGCCCGAATAATGGTTGCTGACCCGTTTGCTTACATGGGGCTTTGGAATCGGATTCTGCTTCCATTTACGTTCCTCAGGGGTATTCCGTTCTGACAACAACATTATTAAGGGGGCTTTGTGCCTCATGTTAAAATCAAGAACTTTAGTACTATCAAAAATAAATAAAATAAGTTTAGCGTGCTTAAATTTAATACACACATATTTCAGATATTATTAATACACTTTTTGAACAATATCAACCTATTTTAAAATAAACCACTTTGTACAGAGCATTTAAGAAAAAGTAATACAATTAGTGAGTTTAAAAAAAAAATTTATAACATACTTTTTAACTCCTAATTTTAGCCAACAAAAATAGGTTAACAGCAAAAATAGCACGATAGCTCAATAGATTTATTAAAAAAGTACCTGTAGATTAGAAAATGTAATTTTTCAGTTGAACCAAACAAATTCTGTCGATCACACTAAAACATTCCAGCATCAAACTAAACAATTCTGTCTTCCTCACTGTCTTACCTTTTTCTTTTTAGAATTTTGTTTGTTTCATTTCCCTTTTTGTACTTTCCAATGCTGCTTTGTATTTATCGCAGGCCTGTAACACAGTTACTTCCAGCAAAACCACACAGTTTCTGTAACACTTGGACTTTACCAAGCGCACCAAATTTGAGTGTAACGATATCATATTTCAATCCAGTTTTCAATGTTTTTATTCTAACAAAGTTGCTTTTAGGGATTCTGGTCCAAATCATGTTGTTAAAGGACTCATTTTTTCAGTTTCCGTGCAGGCATTTTTTAACAAATTATGGTCTCATAAGTCCTGAATAATATGTTGTAATTATTACATAATGGCCTCACGCCCTACATCCTTTAATTTATTGCCACGGTAAAGACGGGTACAATTTTGGAGGATCCGTAGATAATCCCTTGTACCCTCGTAAAGTAACCCTTGCTCCCCAGTTTGAAAGCAGAAAAATGATTACAAATTAGTATTTGTTTGTTTTATTGCTGTATGGTAACTATAGTCAAAGCAGTGATTTAGAGAATACAATTTATGGTTTAATATCAAAATATATGGTTCTAACGTCTATGTCAATAGTTTTAATGGGTCGACTTCAATAAATTTGCTTGAAGTTGGAATACAGTTTTTGAGTATAATGAAAAATAAGGCAATTATGCAGGACAAAATGACCATACAAAGTGAAATTTTGTCCTTGCTCTGAAAGTTCACATTAAACTGAGTATTAAAATACAAACAATTTTAACGCAAGACAAATATTATAGAAATTACGAGAGAAAGAAAGACCCAAAATTCAGGTTAAAGTTCAACCATTTTCGCTGTGTTTGCACTAAATAAAAGAAACAAAACACTTTACTGACACCGAAAAGGTAAATAATAAAAACCGTAAACAAAATACAAAATATAAAACAATGTAAAATTAACGTGGACAATGTTGATTTATTTTAATAAATGTTGGTTTAGCACTGAAACCAATAAAAACACATTTAATAAAATGTAACAAAAAAATAAAAGGAACGCTAATATTTATAACTTTGTCAACTTGAACAATATTTTATTCAACAATAAGTTGCGCAAGTTGACATGTAAAATATTATGTGTTCAGTCACACAATGTTTTTACTTTCTAAAAGTACCATAATTTATCTTTATAATTCTAGAAAATAATTTACAAACCAACTTTTTTGGGCGTAGCAAACAAATGCGTAAGCCGATTTTCATTTTATTACTACAGAGATGCATGTTTTTTAAAGGGCTTTAGTTTGATATATCAAAACGTCATAGAGCGTACGTAATGCGTCCATTAAAAATGTTTGAGATGGGAGTATTATTAAGAGGGAGGGAGTTTTGGGATTTTGTAAGGTTTTAAGCGACTTTAGTTTTCTAAGGTTATCTCTGACGGCGAATAAATGTCTCTAGATCAAATTCTGCATATCTCTTTCTGTGTTTTAAATAATAGAGGTGGCAAGTTTTCAAAAAATAACCCTGTATATTTTGAACAAATATATTTTTTACAATTATTTATATGACTAGATATTAAAAAAATGTTTTTTTGATTTTCTTATTAATTTGACCCCGTGCCATTTAGACTGATAAGATATAGGCAGTGAGTGGACAGATTTTATCAGTTTAGTTATATATGTGGATTTATCATTTAAACAAGGCTGCCAATGCAACAAGAAAACCCTTTTTTACACTGTACTTATTGATACTGTATCTCGACCTAGCAAATCATTTTGAAGTCTACGTTTAATCTAGATCTCCACTAGTATTGTAGCCTACTTATAACGTTATGACTGAGAAACCGACACTTCTGAGTTAGTTTTCAGGAAAACATGAATTACTTTTTAAATAACTGCTTGTCCCCTTTCTTGGATGTACATCCTGCATTATACATAGAAAAGTTAAATTGGTCGCAAAGAAATATGCTTTGAACAAGTAGACAATTCTGTCTGTATTGTTGCAAACTTGTACAGGTTCTCCAAACTTTGTTGGCGTGCCTATAAAATGTCTTCTTGTTCTTGGACTTGTTTATTTTCTTGCTATGCCATGGTTTATAACTCCTGTTCAACATGCAAGTCATTGCTGAAAGAAATCCCATTTTGTATTTCTTCTCAAAAGTTTTGGTATTTAATTTGAACTAAATCATGAAAATGTCACTTCACGTCGTCAGTACAAAACTCACATAAAACCACTAAATTTATCCAGTGATTTTTGAACCAGCAATTTTAAACTGCTTAAGGCCCGGTACACACTCTATGCAAATGGACGCGGGACGCTGCTTCATATCTGCGCCCTATCGGCGTTAAACATTGATATCTCTCATTTGCCATCAACCGAGATGTATAGTACATTATTGTTTACCTATTTGTCAAAATAGTGTATTTATGTACATTTTTAAATGCCAAATTAAAGAAAAACATATTATCTTTTAATTGCTATTCAATTCATATTGATAAATCAAACGGTTTACAAGATAATGTTAACAAGATATTGTTATTATAAAATAGTCATATGTCTCAAATTTTAAATAATGCGACCTGTGCTAAGTATGTTAAACGTGTTAAGTGTGTTAAAATCGAGAAACTCGTTTGAAAGAAGTCTGCTTCTCGACTTAAGCAAGTTCTGGGGTCTGCTAAACCAGTTTTAACGTCGTAAAACTCTTCGGGAAGGTAACTTAAGGTTTCAGCTTGAATCAACAACAGGTTGTTTGTTATAATTGTTTTAACCTGTTTCTTTTCGATGGAAAATAATAATAATTTCGAATCCATGAAAAGAATTCGGAAGAAATTGGAGAAACGATGGAGCAAGAAAACTAAACATCTTCTCCTATCTTTAATTTCCGAGAATCTGACGAAGTTTGACATTCATTTCGTGTTCAGAAAAGTACAGAGAACTTTTCTGTGGATTTGATTTTGTTTGCACAAATACGAACCAAAGAGAGGCCTTAATCTTGTTATAAATATACACAAATGTAATATATACATTATTAATTAAGTAGGGAAAAAATCTAGTTTTAAAAGTAAAGAATATCGTAAGAAAACGTATTTTGAACTTTAGCCATTTAGCCTAGATCACAAAATATGTTTCCAAAAAATGCAGAAAATGACGCCTAATTTTATCTAAAATATATAATTCACAAATTATAAAGTGCTTAGGGTATTACAGTTTTGGCGCAAAAATACTATTCGACCCTCAGTTGACCTACGGCAACAGAAATGCCAGAATAAAAAAAATAGCCTTAAGTTAAGTATAACATTACTTTAGCAAATAAAACTTTAGCACATTAGCACAAGGAGTTCTTCACTCAAAATTCAAATAGCAATTTAACATGATAACACACTAAGCATTTAGCATAGGTTGCATGAATCCCCCTATAATTTGATAACATTTCTGGCATATTTGTTAATTTATATAATTTTTAAATCCATCCTTATAAACGTCATGGCTCACGAATTACTGGATGCAATTCACTTTCTCAATGAACTAATTTCACTAGTTATCATGATAGGGGAAAATGATGCTCATCTCACAGGAACCTGAGTCATTTGTGCATCACATCATCTGTTCGTATGTAGGCCTACCCTATCCTATCCCTCGTTCTCTTCCAGTAAGTGTGCACCGGGCCTAATTTATTCTTTGCAACAGAAATCACGTCAAAAATTCCAGGAGCAGTATCTCTTTAACGCAGCGTTTTCGGAGCTATGATTACATGAACTTTGTCAATATTTTGATAAAAGGAATACCTCAGTGAAATAAATCCCCCTCTATGAAATGGGGAATCATGTAGTACAATAAAATGTTTTGTTAAGACATACAAGGTATTTATATCCACAACAAATTTGAAATACAGTAATAATTAGAAAGCCTACAATGAATTTTACAAAATATTTAGCTCAGCTGTATGTAGATTTTCATTGTTGGTACGATAGTCTACTGTTTATTTTAACATTTATGTTTTTTCTTATTGGCATTCCTTTATAGCTGATTTCATAATTTGAAACGATTTTTAGTTCTAATTTTCAGATTAGATTTTTTTGTAGGAGTTAAAAATCAAACTCCCAAGTATTATAGTTTGTTTAACCTTTATTTTAACAGTTTTTATATTTGTTATTTAGCGCCAGCAATCCTTATTAAGAATTTTTTCTTTTTTAAAACTATAAACATATCACTACAAGTGTTTCGGACATTGTATTCATCCATCGCCGAGTGATAAAAACACAATTAAACACGACATTAGACAACACTAACAAGTAACAGTTCTCATACACACGCCAGCACAATTAATTGATAACCATTTTATGTCTCTGGGCTGACTTCAGACTAATTTATTTTAAGCATATCCGGTGCTCTAAATACCAATTACTTTATTTTAACATCTGGTATATCCCTACTATAAACTTTATTATTACATCAAAAGGTTAATACTTTGATATATACATAAATATTATTTAACATTTTTAATACAATATTTAGTATTTGTTTAATGCACAAGTTTGCAGGTTTTGACATTATTGATATCAATTTTTATAGAATTATAATCTCTAAAAATTTTAGAATGACAATTTCTTTGTTTATTCTTGATTTAACAAAGTCATTTTATTCCATAAGTTAAAAAGTATGCTTTTCTGTTTCATTTTTGTGTGTTTTACCAGTTTCAATTTAATTACGATACAGTCTTGGTAATGTTCATTGAATTCGTAAGGTTAAACCCCGTATAAAACCACTAAATTTATCCTGTAATTTCATTAGGCCTTCATTCTCACTTGGGAACAAACATTACGTTCCCAAATTCTAACAGCAGTATCTCTCTAACGCTGGGTTTTTGGAGCTATGTTTATATGAACTTTTTTTCGTTATTTTGATAAGAGAAATATGTCAGTGAAGTGTAGCAGATTCCGGCTGTATGCTGGACAAGTAAAGTAGGACATCTAATATACGAACACAAAGTAAACAAATGTCACCATGCACAACTCAATAACAAAACACAATAGTCTGTCGTCTGTTGGATGAACAAACAATGTTAAACTAAATTAACAATTTACCTTGGTAAGCGTTTACACAGTCTTAATTCGATTTTATACTTCGTTCAGAAAATTAAAAACTGTTAGCAGCAAGTAAAGGCTCATGGCGAGGGGAAGGGGGAGATAACGTGTGAATGGCTCCAGCTGATAACACAGTTAATAGCCCGACTACGTGTTGATATTGCAGAGGGTTTGTTAAAGTTTGTGCAAAAGTTAGTCTGATATGCAAAATAGATACGTTTTGATTAATTTTAAATTCGTTTAAAGCTAGATATTCAATTAAAAAAATAAGTGAATCAGAATCAAACAAGGTATTCCAAAAATCTTATTCCATACATCAAATAAAAAATAAATAAATTAAACATAATAAAATAATCTTGTGTAAATTAATTTTAATTCAACATGTTCGGCATCCTCAGAAGTGTGGAGCTCTCATACACTAAAACCATCTCATTATTTGCCAGGAATAGATTTATGTTTGTTCCCACTCCAAAAAACACCGTGCCCTCTTACCACCCCCATCTCAAAAATGTATAATGGATACATAAGGGTATTGCGATATAAAATTAGAGCTATTTAAAAACCAAAAATCTCAGTAAGTAAGAAAACAGAAATCACCTTACGTATTCGTTCTCTACGCCCAAAAATGTTATTTTGTAAATTATTTTAAAGAAATTTATAAAGGTAGGTTATCGCATATTACAAACTAAAAACATGCTCTGTCATCAGTTTTTATTATTATGACCTCTTTTTTACTCCCGCCCTTTCTTCCCCTAATAGATCAGTACGGGGGGAGTACCATCCAATACACTTACGGCCTTTGTAGGAGTAGTACGATATGCATATCCTCTTTGAGTTTGCTCCAATAACCAATATTTCCTGTGCCTCAGTGTTTCGTGCCATCGCTTGCACCATAAACTACTACGTCATGATTTGTGAAAATCTCCTAACATGCCTAACCCATTAGGTATACATTCGAAAGCCTTGAGTAGTCCTTGCCTTTATTGCTGTCCGCCGCGTTGTATGTGGTCCATTATTCTGAGATTTTGGTTGAAGTAGAAATACTTCAGAGTCCTTCGTGAAGTAAAGTGGATGTTCTTCGCTTGAAAGTTATGCATCTTAAAGACATCTTGGCTATTAGTATTACTGACTGTTTTTTGCGGAACCAGTTGCAAATTTACTGCCCGAAACTATTTACTGATGGTCGCGCATGATCGCTTGGTTGATTTTGAGATATTCCCGCTTTATTAATACTATGGGCTCTGCCCCTGGACGCTTCGCGTCAGAACCCCGCCTCGGCCTTCGGCCTCAGATGGCTGCTTCGCTTCGCTCGCAGTTGGAAAATTCGCTAAAGAATCGCGTTAATCTTTTGCTTGTTTGTACGTAGGTTTGTAAAATTATGAAACCAGGCTTACATATATTAACAGTAATTACAAGATTAATTATAACCTCAAATACATGCTTTAGAAACGTGAGAGGCTTTCATTACGATTTTAGTCCTAGTTCTACTATCTTTTGTCAACTAAAGTTTTGAAACCAGGCCTAAATATAGTAAAAATTATTGCAGGATTAACATAACCTCATTGCTATGTTTAAGAAATGAGCCAGGCCTATATTACAAAATTGACTATTAGAATTTATCCATCTTTGCCAAGCTTACTTTTTTTTTGACAAAATAAATTGTTAAATCGGGCCCAACTTATTCTAATTCCAACGTGCTAAAACAGTATAAATTAGCTTGTTTTTTAACAGTAATTAAAAACTATCCAATGAACACCTGCTTTTGGATAATACTCAATCTCAGTTCTATTCTACTCTATTTTCAACGTGCTACAGTATAAATTAACTTGTTTATAAACACCTGTTTTGATCGCTTTATTTACTATTTCGTTGTTATTTTGTAACCAACATGGCAACCCATAAGACCCTATGTTAAAATGTTTCAACTTTTAAATTAGATTTTCTAAAAATATTGCGTTTTTACACGAATATATGGGTGAACTTAAAAATCAAAACTACACCTAAATACAAAATTTCTTAGAATTCGTTTGAGCCGTTTTCGAGATCTACATAGATACATAGATAGATACAAGAATTATTGCTCATTTAAAGTAATAGGATTTGAATGGAGCCTACACAATATTATTCAAAGCTACAAGAGATTATTTCCCACATTAAATTTAAGAAAAATAAACTTAATGTATCAATCTTAATTCAATATTTTCGTTGATGGTTTGGGTATTTTTTTATACCTTTGTTTTATGGTAAAGTTATCTTGTGTTTTTACTTTAATTTAGTTAAGGGGGCGCTACCCTGTCCGCCATATTGAATCTGATTCCCATAAGAGCAATGCTACAGAATAAGTCATTTTTTCCGTTAATTCATGGAATAAATTTAAAAATTTGGTTTCATTTTGAAGTATTGTCATATGCGGATGTTGATTGCTGAATACATTTTCAAAAACCTTTTTATTGTTTTCATAAACGTATGATATAAATAGTAAAAATTAGTAAACTTTATTAATTTTTTACTCAGTTGCAAAAAGAGATTTTGCAAAAATCATTAGCAATCAACACCCACAATCTATTTTACTTTAAGGAAAAAAATACAGATTTCGTATTTTGACAAAAACAGCACAAAAATATGCTTAATAGTGAAGGTATGTTTTGGTTATTTAACATTCAAATTAAACTTCGCCGTTTTGAATATAGGGAGCCGAGCCTTAATGCATTTTCTACGGACGAAACTTTTTACATTACCCTTAGGCCACTGCTATACGAGCGGACAATAAGCGGCGTTTTTACGCATTGAAACCGCAAGGTGAATACTTTAATGTTATAAACTGTGGTTCTTTATACGCCCGGTTGAACGCGGTAGCACGCGAGCTAGCAAAACTGGCTGCGTAAATAGCGAGTGATTAATACACGCGTCATGTTGTACGAGCGATTTGGGAGCGAATAATACTCTGTGGGTGATAGACTGCAGTGATCCGTGCGGTGAAGTGATATTATTAAATTATAACTATCACTTAGAAAAGTTGATGTGACTGATGATGATTAGATTGTAATTGAAAGGCCTTACACAATAGAAATTATTTATTGGAATAATTGAGTACTTATTATAAATTTATTATAATATTAGAGTAACTTTATTTATTGCCCACCGTATTATGGGATTACAACAATAACATTATAGTTGTAATTAATAATACTTGCCACAAAGTTATAACCAGACGTGTAAAAAATCTTTTCTTTTCTAATTAACTTAACTTTAAAAGTGAAAGAAAAAACAATTTTATTTAGGACTAGGGGAGACCCCTGCGTGCTCCGCACGCCAACCCCCAACGTAACCTTCTAAAAACATATGTTATGTTTTATTTATAATAAAGGTATATGATTAATAATAACCTTAAAACTAAGATGGTAAATAATGTGAAATGTTCAATTTAAATTATTTCTTATATTTTATAACAGCAGTTATAATAATGGTTAAAAGAACCAGCAAGGCTCAGGTCTGCTCTTTAAAGTCCTAACCTAAAAGCTAGAAATGCAAAAATAATTGCTTCAAATTTTGAAATCAGCTGTTAATGGAAATATTGGAGCAAATATATTATCTGTTATTTTATTCAATTGGTTGCTATGGTAAAAATCTGGAAATTGGTTGACCGTGCAGGCCAACCCTAGAACTTCCCGCTTAGTTTGAATTTTAAACGCTTAAAAATGAGTTTATTTGTTAAAATAGCAAAAAAAAAAAAATTTGTGAATTTTTAAACAACGATAACTTTTGAATGCGTCGTTCGATTTTCATTTTTAAAAAAGCATTCTACGCAGTTTTTAAAGCACAAAAAGAAAATGTACA
>JAGFPH010004411.1:49266-78683 GCA_018207615.1 Philaenus spumarius | reverse complement strand
TCTACGCAGTTTTTAAAGCACAAAAAGAAAATGTACAGGTTTATATTGATTGGTTGAGAAATCTGGAAGATATGTTAAAAAAATACCAAAAAATACCAAAAAACGAAAATTTATGAATTTTTAAACAACGATAACTTTTGAATGCGTCGTCCGATTTTCATTTTCAAAAAAGCAGTCGACGCAGTTTTTTAAGCAAAAAAAATGTATACATGGTTTTATTAAGATTTTTTCGCACGCTTTAAAGTTATTTTTAAAAAACATAAAAATTTCAAAAAAAAATTAGGTTATTTTTTTTAATTTCTTCGGATTGGCTCGATGGATTAACTCTCAAATCTAATCAGATCTAAGTTTTGATACACCCTTTCGAATGACATGTCGTAGAATTCAATCGGTTGATTCGTTTTTGAAAAACTGTACGACAAAAATTTATTTACACACATACATCCACACACACACACACACACACACACACACACACACACACACGGTCGGACACCTCGGCGGGAATAGTCAGAATGGCTTCCTGGGACCTCAAAACGTGGAGATTTAATGAAAACTCGACTTTCGAAAATCGGACCGAAATCAATAACTTCCCTTTATTGGTAGCGGGAAGTTAATAAATGTAAATACATGTGTTGGTTTATCATTCTAGACCTAACCTAAGAATTTTTCCGATTAAATTTATAAAGATTGAAATAAAAAAAGGTTTTTATTGAAATGAATTATAGCCTATGTTACTCAGGGATAGTGTAGCTTTTTATTAGTAAAACTATTTTTTCAATCGGTTCAGTAGTGCCAGAGATTACCCCCTACATACAAACAAACAAACAAACATACAAACAAACAAACAAACTTTACCTCTTTATAATATTAGTATAGAAGAACAAAAGAAATCAATGATTATTTATTACTATGTAACAATACAATTTAATAAAAACCCACGGCATAACAGCTCATTTAACATGAAAAGTCTTATTCTCGAGGCTAGTATCTGTGGGCAACGATATGCAATCAAATACTAATAATAAAACAAGTTTTGAAAATGTTCAGTTATAGTCTGGCAAGTTTTAGGTTAATGTAACGCTGAAATATTATTAGTAAATCTCACCACACTTTAGATAATCTTCAACAACTTCGTGAGATCTTTTCTTCTCCTATCGAGGTTTTCTCCTTACAGGTTAAACAAGATTTTCTATTTCGGTTGGGTCGCTTTTAGTCTGTTACATTAACGGTCTGGCTTCTCTCAGCAAATTTTGTTTACCCTTCCTTTCTTACCTTCAGTTCTTCAGCTTTGTTGTGGGTCTTGCCATATTTCAATTTGTCAGCTGTTACGTACGTAGGCTATTTGGAGCCGTTCCTTAGTTCGTATAACATGTATTTATTTATTTCCATCAAACGTTTTTGCATAGTATTTATATTTATTATTTAGTTTTTATAGAAATAGCGTTAATTAATCGTTTTATGTCCGTTTGCAAAAGTTATTAGTGATTTTTTCTTGTTTCATAACGATTCTGAACAGCTGATGTATTCCCGTATGCTGGTAGTTCGTTAATGATGCGCGAGATTGTTCTGCATTCATATACTTCAGCCTTTATCTTTATCAACTGTTCCCGCTTGACTCACTCTTTAATTTAAATGTACTTATTCATGCGTTTATTGACCTAAATATATCGTTTTTTTTGTAATTATTAATATTTGTTTTAAATTAGGTGTTAGATTTTTATAATTATTTACAAGTTATTCCGAAGCGAATATAGATGTACTATTACAGACGTTTTCAGCAGGTGGACTGTTCATCTTCATAATAGTGCCTTGCTTAGGAGGCGGTGACCAATTTTAGTCAGCAACTCGTCATATGAAGACACTGGCATCTGGTAGTATTCAAAATCGTTTTTGAATAATTTCGAATGCGACATGATACATCCCGGTATTTAAACGGTTCGCTAGTACTGGGTGTGTTCCCAATCCTCTCTTCTGTATTTCATGAAACTCACACTCACACAAACAATTTAATAATTACGTGACATAAACAAAACACAACTCTTTGGTATCAATGGTACAAGTGCACACTGCCATTTACCGAACTACGCAATTTTACGTACCAAATACGCTGGTGTAGATGAACACGCGATTTGCACGCGTTTATACGCTAGCGTATTATCCGCTCGTATAACAAGTCCCATATGGTTTGACGTTATAAACGAGTATAATTATAAGAATAGATGTAATAATTTTATCGAAGGTCATTGTTTTTTATTTTATTAACAAATCGGAATAAAAATAGTTTCATAATGTCTACCTGTCAGTGAGTTACCGTTTCACAACTTCTCTATGTTTGCAAAATAATGTAAAGTAGCCTACATTTGATTAAAAGGGAGGTTATTTTTAAATACCTAAACATAACATTCGTTGTTTAGATTAAGTAGACATTTCTTTTCAAACTACTATAAACATATTTCTCTCTCGCCTAGGCCTAATATTATAATACATTATTAAACTTTTACCGTCAATTGATACTACTAATCGAAAGTGATTGGTCACGTTTAAAAAAAAAAGGAAAAACACAATATTTAGTAATATTTTACTAATATAGGCTGCCTACCAAACCCTGTAAGTATTGTTTCTGGCCGAAAGACAACTGAAAATATAATATTATAAAAATTTTAAGTTTCGATTTTTTCTCACAGCCTCTATTTTGTTTTTTCACTTGTCAATAATTGTTATCTGAAAGACAGAGTTAAAAACCAAGTTTAAATTCTCATAGAATTTTTACAATAAAGGCCAAACTAAATAAAAAAATAACAACCTCACTCACAGTTCACTAAATTGGTGGGTGTTTAAAATATTTAATGTTAAATAGAAACGTAACCATAAATCGTAAACCATAAATTTTACATCACAAGGGACAGAAGATTTGTCTTTTGTAATGACAAACCAAATGGTATTTGGATCTTTCTGCAGGTCAAAGGAAAACCGAGTAGCCTAGTGGACAAACTTATCCTCGGTACTTGTCTAAAACATAGATTAGCCTAGCCTAGAATTTTTTTTGTTTTTTGTTTTGTTTTGTGTTTAACGTTTTGCTGTTTTGCACTTAAGGCTAATGAAGACGGGACCTACAGTTTTACGTGGAATCCGAACCACAGCCAATGATGTCAGTTAAGAGACCATTTAGAAAATTATTCGGGGTCAATGGGAATTGAACCCGGAACTTTTCCATTGATGGTTGCCATGACGATTGATAAAGTTTTGACGCCTTAACAACCACGGCCATCGTGACTCTGCCTAGAAATTTGTATTCAAAGTATTTTCCCCACAGCTCGGTTATTCTTTGACCTACAGAAAAAATTGCAAAAACCATTTGTCTTATTAATATTTTGTAAAATTATTAGATTTTTGAAATATTTTAAACGATTACTATTTTGAATTGAGTTTTAGTTTTTCAAACTTTGTAAAAACTTAACTTTGATTTAAAAAAATAACTGAAAGTAAAGTAAAGAAAAAAAACAGCGGTTGCATGAAAAACTTGGAATTTTCGGATATTTGTGAATTTAACTTTGGGTGTAAAACAATACCTGATCATTGGTATAGAGAGTTTTAAACAGCTGTACATTGCTTTGCCGACCATGATTTTGCCAGTTAATACAGACTAAGGAAATCGTAGCCTATATAAAGGATGAATTTTTAGGAAACTTAACATTTTCATTATAAAAAAAAAGAATGTTAAATACAAAATCTGATCTCGAGACAGTTATTCACCGTCAGAGATAAACTTAGAAAACCTATTTACAAAATCCCGTTACCTTCCCGTCCCCCTCCTACCACCCCCCATCTTAAAAATGTGTAGTGGACACAAATAGCTTGTGATTCATCAAATTAAAGCCCTTTAAAACCCATTAATTACCATTAATTACTGTGATAACAAAATTCAAATCTGCTACGCATTCGTTTGCTACGTTAGAAAAATTGTATTTTGTAAGCATTAAAAAACCTCTATAATAAATGAATTACTTTACTTCCCCCCATTTCAGTTAGCCTAGTTACAAACACAAATTCGACACTAACCATACAAAATACCCAACTATAAATGTCAGTTATATCGATCTCCAGTAGAAGATTGCTTGTTCTAGTTGCTGTGTGTTGACGTTTATATGACCTAGAAACTGGGCTATCTATTGCCCTAGCCGTCACATAGAATAAGCGTGGAAACAATACAATGAAAATACAACTTTTAGACAACAGCTGTTAGAACATTTCTCCCATTCTATTATTTTACAGGTAAGCTATTTATTTTTCCAAATTGATAAGATGAAAATTATTACAATCAATATTCATACCGGACTCAACTCAAATAAAATTAATCAATCGAATTTTCTTAGATTAATTCAAGGCTTTATCATTTCTAATAGCAGTAATATGTTTCGAAAGTAACACACAATTCTGGTAACATAAGATCATTAAATCGTTCATAAAAAAAAAACAATTTAAAATCAATCAAACAATAAAATAGTAAAAATAACATTCACTAACAAATTAATTAAAAAAAGTAAGTGTTTTCGAACTATTTAAATTCTCGAACGCTGGCCTACATACAAGTATTAACAAAATTGCTGTGTACCAGTGCTTCGCTACGCTGTGAAAGTTTTGAGTTTTTGAGTTTGAATTAATAACTTTACTAATGTTTCATATAAGCCTAACAGAACTGTAGTATGTATTTATATGAGAATATTATCACACACAAAATGTATACAGCTTACACGTACTTTTCCTTATGATCTGTACACACGTCTACCATTTAACCGCATAAGATAATTACATTGTATCCTTATATATTATTTCTCAAAGGTGTCTCTTCTGTCACTAAGCGATACCTTCCTTAATTCTTCATCAACATTAATTATTCAAGTACCTTTTTAAAGTATATGTTACTCGCTTTTGACGAAATATAGACAAACAGCTTAAAATTCACGTTTTAGTTACAAAAATTGATTAAAAAAATGATTATATTATACTTCATATGGTTCCTAATGAAAGGCGCTATCTATTAACTATTAACTAACATGACAGCTGTTAGCTAGTTCATGTATATGGTTCTTAATCAAAGTTACCATCTGCGTTATTTCCCTTAATTCTTAATAAAAATTAATTACTCAAGCATCATTTTAAAGCTTATTTTCCCCGCTATTTAAGAAAAATAGACAAACACATTAAAATTCATGTTTTCGTTACAAAAATTGATTAAAAACTTTTATATTATACTTCATATGGTTCCTAATGAATGGCGCCATCTATTAGCATTCTGTTTAACTAACATGACAGTTATTGGATTGTTTACATTCTATATAATGCAAGTGTAATCTATCATACAAATCAATCAAATTAAACCATCGTAAATAAATAAACATAATTTACTCAATTAAATCAATGTATTAAATCAGGTAAATACACCAAACTTGTGAAATATCGTCTCGGGTCAGCTAGTAATACATATTTTACCACTGAACAAAATCACAAAGTTAAAAAAATAACACACTTATACTGATTACTTGTTTACTGTAGAGAAAATAAGTCAAAACCTTGATCAGCTGAGTAATTATTAATTAAAAGCATGTAGTGAGATTTCAGTGATTTCACTATTAATAAATCAGCTGTTCGTTTGTTATAAATACATAATGACTGTAAACCTCACCACAACGATTTGAAGACATTTACGTTTCCTATTATATAACACATTTAAAATAATAAAATAACACGTTCAACATTTTTGCGGAGTATGAGAAAGTCTGTTTCAAATTTATTAGTAGCGTACGTTAAATGTTCTCTCAAACTAAGGGCGAGTTTCTAGACAAAAATTATCGCATGTAAATAACCTGAGCAATTTAAAGCAGTTTGTTTTTAAATTTTTTTTATCAAACTTAAATGGAGGAAATGATAAATATTTTATTTTTTAGGTAATATCGATATGTTTGGTACATTTGTCATGAGCCCAGGTTAACTGGTTCTTCCAAACTAAGGGATTGTTTCTACAAAAAAGTTCTCCAATACCATGGCGTAGTTTTCTAAATATCCGTTATTTTTTAAATGTAGTAATATTTTAGATTTGTTTTACTTTTCTGTAAATCTGCATTGTAAAACGTTTAAAACGATACTTCATTCGTACAAATTGGTTGAAAAAAACATAATGGGCCGATAAAGGAATTCTTTAGCGAATTAACATACAAGGTAATTAATAGAAAAAATATCACCCACTAACACAGTAATTGACAAAATAGCAGCATTACTTACTTACACTCCTTTTGTACATTACAACAACATTTGCTATCATGTTTGGGGGTTAAACAGTATTAATGTCTTTAGTTTTGCAGCAGAGTGCAAAGCTAAATGCACTAGTTCCACACCTGTTCCTTTTACTTTTGTTTGTTAGCTAAGTAGCTGTTCTCTATTGTAATATTTATACGTCTGTTTTCTGTATTTTCCTTAGTCTGTGTTAAGTTGCCTTGTTACTGCCATCAAAGGCGAAACCATGGTCAGCAAGATTCAATTTACTAAGTATTGAGTGTAAGGTTTTTTCCTTTATATTATTGTATAAAATATAATAAGTATATTTATATTTATTTAAATTTTATTTGTTTTCCAACAATTTAGATTGCCTCAATACCCCCCAAAAGGCATATTTTTCGGGTATACGTTTTGTATACAAACAAAGGAAGAGTGTAACATAATGTTAAAGGTCTTTAAAGGTTTTGGCTTACTCAGCCATTTTTAAAAACAACATTTTTTGTTTTAAATTTTAAATCGTATTAATAAAGTTAAAATCTCTATTCCTTTAAAAATAGCGGCCAAAAACTGAACTTTATGTTTTTATAGCCACTTTTTGTTAAAATGTGAGAATTGTGTTTTACCATTTTATTTGGATAACCTGATCTATGGTTATACTTTAATACATAGGCAGTAAGTGTACAGTTTCACATAATGACATTTACTATTTCAAATTGTATATGTAGGTATTGACTACGCAAAAAAGAAAATGTAATCTATAAATTAAATGCATAATTAATTGTCGTCTTATACAATACTCGCATTTGATGTGTAGATTATACAGGTTTAAATTAAAAATACAGCTTCAATGACTACACAATTACAAATGTTATTTTTTTTAAATTTTATATTCAACTACGACTACACTAGGTAGTACCCGATAAAAATGTAATACTAACTAATCTTATTATGTATCCCAGTAATTGTAGCAAAACTTTAGTAATAGCAGTGATAGTGACGTTAGGTCAGTGATCGCTTTGCAAGATCAATACTGAGGTATGGGAGAGATATCGTGACGCTAATCTGTCCTTGACTTAATAACAGCTGTTGTTCAGAATCAAACACGGATTACTATCTTAATGGCTGATAATAATATAATTGCATTTTTACTTTTTTATTAAGTGATTTTTTGACCCACAGAATTATGAACTAAAGCGCACAGATATAACATCTTGGAGATTTAATTGAATGAACATATTTTAAAATGTGCCTACAAAGTCAGTGTAAGTGCCTAATATAATGATCTGACTTTTACAGGATATATGTGAAACGTGACATTCTTCTTTGAAGCTCTAAGTGGACCCTAACTCATTCACCCAAACAAAACTAAATTCCCCCGATATGAAAATGCACACATATGTTGATCTGTTAGTGAAAATAACTGAACAAAATTAACATAGATAAGATTCCTACCTAAACTTAATAGCAGCTAGTAGGCCGGGTTTAGACATTTGGTCTACTGAACGTATAATTATTGTGCGTATCTCCTCGTTTACACAAGTGTGTTTAAAAAAAAATTATTAGTATTTAAAAACTCATGATATCTGCTGAAGAGCCGAAACGGCAGTCTCGAATAAGCGTCAAAATTGATAATTTAATAAACAATATTGGGTGTGTAATAAAATAACTTTCTAAAACAAAAATTTTCCATTTTCAATCTCAAAAAAATTCCAAATAAACTCAAGTCTGCAATTTTGTTTGCTGAATTTAGTAAAACTTATGCACTTAGCTACGCGACTATTTTAGTCTCATATTTTTGTCGATACACCGTGTACTGTCTCGAGCGTGATATTTAACACGCATGTTGAACTGTCAGTGGAGAAAACTATAAAACTAAAAAAAATCCTGAAAGTGTCAAATTCCTTTTATTGTCGAACTAGCAGGGGTGTTCGCGTCTTCGCTCGGAAATATGAATAGATGTACGAAAGAAATATCAGGTACATATTGAGAAGTTTACTGACCCAAAAGTATAAACATTCTTTTAGAAAGTTCTAGAATGTTATAGAATGTTCCAGACAGTTAGTTCTGGACCATCGAAGTTCGAGAACTTTCTAGAATGTTGTAGAAATCGAAAACGGCATATTAAGCTAAGAGACCTAAAACTGGGCACATATAAGTTTTATTGGAGAGAAAAAACATTTATTTCGATTAATTCCGTCTTAGGTGTAAAATATTGTTTGTAAAAATAATTTAGGTAAAAAGTACTCAATACATGCAAAGTAGAAATGCAAATTAAACAAACTGGCTGAAATCGTGGCCAGGTATGTAAGCCTAAATGAGAAACAGATAACTCACTAATTAATTTGAACGAAACTCACTAAAAGTTTTTGTGCCAATGCACTCTATTTCTTTCATTAATTTATTCATGAATACGCTTGTACCCCTGCTAGTATAGACATAAAACGTTTGTCAGTTGATCTGTAAAAGAGCCAAGGTTATTGTAATGTCTCTAAAAAAATTTAACTCGGTTTTTGAGAGATCCATCTCATACTTATTACTTTAAATAAATAACTATTTGGTTTACCACCTTTTATCAAATGTAAAACACTGAAATTAAGTCTTAAATACACATACAACTTCAGTTTGTATTTTTTTCAAATCATAGGTTTTCATTATCAAATCTTTCTACCCATCTTTCTACCCTTTAAATCTGTAGATATTTGAAATCTTTATGTCGAACTTTGCTGAAAGAGTTTCGTAACACACTGTAGATCCTTTTCATGAAACAGACAGATAAAACCACCAAAGCATAGCATATGATGTAAGATTTTAATAAATTTGAAACCTAAATTGTATGTAATATAACCAATATATTGCATCCATAGAATATCAATAACAGTCAGGCCGACCTCATTGCTACACACAAGAGATACTATATTGGTTCAAGGTATTCTGATCACTGACCTTGCTTTCTTCAGCTTCGGTAGTCTATGAATATTTAGTTTATCAGAACTCTCTCGCTCAGCTCGTACGATTGGCAGAGAAACAATTGTTCAAAGTCTATGTTTTGTTATACGGATGGTTATGAAGGAAAATGTTAGGAAATTAATATTAGAAAAGAGGTAATATGAAAAAATGGAGTTTAATAGGTAGTAATTACCAAAAGTAGGTGGTTGAGCTGTTATGACTCCAGCTTTACTATCCTCTATCGACAGATTGTTATTTTAACTTTAGTTTTGCGACTCTCCAAGTCAATTCTTAAAGTAGGAAATTAAATTCATTAAAAATGTTAGAAATTAATAGATTATTTTTGAAAGAATCTAGCCTTGTGTGAACGATCAGGTAATATTTTTGTCAAATTGTTCACCTTTGCGCTATGAACCTAGGTCTCCCAAGCCCTTTTACAATCTGACTTTTTACCTGCTGTCCTGTTTGTTAGCCAATTAATTAATATAAATTAATTGTTCTAAATGATTTGAAAAAATGAATAGCAAACAATGGTGAATAATTTGAAAGATAATTGAAAGATGGGCCTGTGTAATTTTTTGTATTTTTTTGGGGGGGTTTAAAGGCGAAAAACCTGGGTGGTTATCATCGTCTGGTTTTTTGTACTGTAGCCTATATATCAAACTAGCTGGCCCGATCCGGCTTTGCACGGGTAGACAAATTAAAGTTAAATGTATATTAACCAAAACAATATAGCAATAAATATATTACACTATGTATTTCTTATGGGGATTTTTAGTAACTTTGACCCCCCAAACCCCTCATAAAATTTCGAATTTTTTGAAAACCTTTCTTAGCGAGAACCTACGGTCCTAGAAGAAGCTAAATTCCAAATTTTATTCCAATCCGTTCGGTGGTTTTTGAGATTTCGTGACGAGTGAGTCAGTCAGTGGTATTTGGATTATATATAAATATAGTTTCTTGAAAACTATTTAAAATTTAGCTGGATAGCGGAAATAACCGATTTTGCACGACGGTTGTTTAAAATGTAATAATTTTATTTTTAATGTTTTAAATTATTATTTATGTTTGAGGTCCACTAATTACATAATGATGAAGATATTACTTATTTTTAATTTTACTTATTCGTTAAACTGAATTTGTATTAATTAAATTTTTTTTTACTTTATATATTGAAGTGATTGTTTGCATAAACATATTATGATCTATTAAATCAATAATGAGCTTGACTTGTGAGAAGATTATACTCTATACAATAAAAACTTGAATTCAGAATATCACAAAATAATACATTTACTAACTCAATCGCGGTTTCATAGATATAGCGATGGCTTTTCCGAAAAAATTTCCCCAACTTTAGTGGGTGATTACAAAGTATGAGGACACCCCATATACTACATCGTTTTAGTGATTTGGAAGATATCATGATGTGTTAGTCAGAACGTTACTTTTACTTTCTCACTATACTACATGCCCTAGTATAGAGAAAGTATAGTGATCACAAAAAAAATCGATTTGAGATTTTTGTGGAAATATCCGTTTTGGGACCCCCTGAGTCCAACAAAGTGATTTTTACAAAATTTCTGTCAGTATGTATGTATGTTTGTATGTATGTCTGTATGTATACAAAACTAGAGCGAAAACTATTCGATCAATTTCAAACAAATTTGCACCAGACATGTCGCACAGGCCTGTATAGATGCGCGAAAAATGGTTTGACAAATTTTAAAAAACAACCTCCTTTTTGGCAAAAAAAACCCCAAAAAATCTGTTATTATTTTTTTATAAAAAACGGGTCTATCGATTTTGATAAAATTTGGATTATTTGTAGCCTTTAATGTACCCTACCGTACGCAAAAAACAGCATCTTTCTAAAAATTCTCGTTTAGTTAATAATAATAATAACTGATTTTTGGGTTTTTTGGCCATAAAGGGGGTTGTTTTTAAAACAAATTTAAAACCTTTTTTCGTGTATCTATACAGACTTAATAGACGTGTTTGGTGCAAATTTGTTTGAAATCGATCGAATAATTTTATCTCTAGCTAATAATAATAATATTTATTAATTAATCTCCTAGTTTAAAATCACCTCTCCTACAATAATG
Source organism: Philaenus spumarius (assembly GCA_018207615.1). Lineage (NCBI taxonomy): Eukaryota > Metazoa > Arthropoda > Insecta > Hemiptera > Aphrophoridae > Philaenus > Philaenus spumarius. The sequence goes on along the minus strand of JAGFPH010004411.1, from coordinate 67,356 downwards.
AAGTCACAATGAATCTGTTTAATAATTTAAATATGTTTGTGAGAAAGTATGTGCCAGTTTCTGGCACCGTTTATTATTTATAGAGATGAAGGTGACAGTAGAGTGGCCGAGAATATAAAGGCGCTAGTTCAGTCTGTTACAGTTGGAACTTACAACACAGGTAGCGAAGTTTCGGACCTAAGATGGATTTATCTGCGCTATACACAGTTCCCCCCACTTCTTTGTAAAAATGTAAATATGAAAACAAGTTGCACGCCAAATAAGCCTTTACGTGGTACGTAAAATTATTTGACAGCCATTTTGTAAACACTGTTTTCTTTACTTAAAGCATTTCAAAAGAATTCATAGAACTCCAATTTTGTACTTTCACAAGAGAAGGAAAAGGAACGAGGGAATATCAAAGCACGCGTTTTACTTTGAAAAAAGACAGTAAAGTTTGCCAAATAAATGGATTTATTTCCTTCAAAGGAAAACCTGTAGACGCAACAAGATCATTTTAGCTTTCAGTTTAGATACAAATCCTAGAACCGATATGAAGTACTGGATTTAATTTCGAGCTGACACACACGTGAATGTGTATTTTAATTAGAGGTTTTGAAATATTAAACTTCAAAGAGGAAGCTTCCAAACCAATAACAAAACTATAGCACAAAGTAGAACCAATATCAAAGTTACAACTGCTTTCAGCTAACATTTGCACAGTGGAAGAGGTCTGTAGGTTATTTGATTGTTGCGTTTTAGATTGCCTCAGATATGAAAAACATACTTTTTTATCAGAACAATGTTCGGAACGATTGCATTATTCATCTCTTGTTTTATTTATTCGAAAAAAGCATTTAAAATGTTTTTGCATATTCCGTTTTAACATATCTTTCTATTATATAAAAAAAATCTCGTCATTCAAGCATTAAAGTCTGGAGCTTCTGCGCATGCGTCTGGATGTAGGACACCACTACCCCCACCACCATACCCTAATCCAAGTGCCTCTGTCCAAATCAATCGTAATTTCCGTGAAAACATCAGAGTACACAAAAATATGTTTCTATGCCTGCTTCAACCACCTTGAGGGTTGGTGAGACAAGCGAGGAGGGGTGGATCCCTCTAGTCTACTAACTTGAAAATTACTGAATATGTTTGGAAACATATTACACGCGAGGATCATTTAGTCTATTCATAATAGGCGAAGTAGTTTTTTTTAGGGAATTTAATTTTAATGATTAAAAATATAAATATTATGGTAATTTTATTGTTTACAATACAGTATGTGCCAAAATAAACAGCACTGAAACTGAAATAGTTTTAAATGTTTTATTTTTAGACATATATACAAAGTAAAAAAAACCTGAAATTTTTGAAAACACATACATTTATACTTATAAAAGCCAAATACCATTGATACATCACAGCTTCTCCAAAACCACGAGGCCTACAAACATGAAATTTGGCACTAATACTCTTTATAGGCTATAAACACTAAGAAAGGGTTTCCGAAAATTCGAAATTTTAGGGGGGGGGCTTTGGGGGGTCAAAGTTATTAAATCACGATTTATCAAAACCTACCGAACGGATTGGAATGAAATTTGGTATGTAGCTTCCTCTAGGGCTATAGATGCTCGCTTAGAAAGAGTTTAAAACAATTCGAAATTTTAGGGGGTTTGGGGGGCAAAGTTACAAAATCACGATTTCTCTAAAATCATCGAACGGATTGGAATGAAATTTGGTATTTAGCTTCCCCTAGGGCCATAGGTGCTCGCTAAGAAAGGATTTTAGAAAATTCGAAATTTTAGGGGGGTTTGGGGGCCAAAGTTACTAAAAAGAAACACCGAACGGATTTGAATGAAATTTATTATGTCGTTTCCTCTAGGGCCCTAGGTGCTCGCTAAGAAAGAGTTTTTTTTTTTTTAAATCGAAATTTTATCGGAGGTTTGGGGGTTAAAGTTACTAAAAATCCCCATAAGAAATACATAGTGTAATATATTTATTGATATAATATATTTTTTGTTAATATACATTTAACTTTGATTTGTCTATCCGTGCAAAGCCGGGTCAGGCCAGCTAGTACTCTATATGCCCTTGAAAAGGGGTTGTTAAATGCTACGAACATATCTAGTTATTTCTTCACGAACCTCAAAATTGGTAGTGGATAGCTAATTTCGGAAGATGGTTACCTTCATCATTCCTTACACATAAGCTTCAAGTGGTAGCTTTGAAGAGTAATATGGGTATGGAGAGTTTGCTCATCGGGAAAACAGCAATGTGGTTTTTACGTCGTTGAAAAACTTTTTTAACGTAACGCTTTCTTGTTGCAACCACTGGGATGCAATTATTTTGAAGGATGTTTTCTCTGCAACTGATGTTTTCCTGGATTACAGTAGCAACATTCCCACTATCATCTTCGATGGAATACAGACCCAGTATACCTCGCCCTAACACTGCACTATTCTGTTGCGCGCTTACTATACATTTTGCAGGAACCCAGGGGTGTCATAATTCACTGCTAACATTGAGACACAGTATAATGTGTTTTTAGTGAACCTTAAATTTAAAGATTGACCATTTTGTATTGTATACGGAAGTCCATCAAGGTGATTTTTAAACATTCTTCTCAAAGGCGTATTACTGATGTTCATTTTCAAAGTTGTCCGGTGACTGCAGGACTTTCTGAAGAAGTCTACCATGGTTTTCATTTGGCTGTTTGTAAAATAGGTCTTGAAACTCTACAGCAGTTAGGATCAAACTAGGACGACCGGAATGACCCGTTCTGTAAGAGCGAAAATAATTCTCTATAATAAAAACTTTCTTTGAAGTGGTAAGAACCATTACAAGAATGTAATAATAAACAACGTAGCCTACCAACAAATAACAATGTAATCAGTTGTTCTACAAACCAACCACAGCTACTTTAATTTCAGTTCTGTTTATTTGGCGAATAAATTTACTAAGGAAATATCAATTACTCATAGATTGTGCATTTTTGGCAATTTCAATAGTATCAGATTTGATTTCATATGTAACTTACAGCATTGTATTTGGATAACCTAATAGAACTCCGATACAATGTAATATTTTGTTCCGTTGGAAATTCGACGATAGTGGCGTTATCTATTGGGGAAACGATGGAAGCTGTGTGAAACACCAATGCTACCAATGATTTCTCCCTAGCGCTACCTCACGGCGCGATCATGCACTATTTTCGCAACAACCTTTTTCTCGGCACACAGCCCCCGTATGCATGCATGCTCTATTTTATTATTCATGATCTATGCTTATAGTCACATACAGTTACTAAGTTTATGGTTTAATTTATTCGTACTAGTGATGGGTTGAATATTTAAAGAACAATCTATATATATTACCTTAGTTAGATTGTGTAAGATAATTCTAAACAAAGGCTACCAAACCGTCAAAAAGTATGCTGAGAAAAAAATGGCTTATTAATGAAATAACATTTTTATATGTTGCAAAATAACGCGTAAATCAAACTCTGTATAAAACACATTTAGAATTATTCAATACAGTGCATAAAATTGAGTTGTATGCAATGCTCCACAAGATTGATAACTTAATTACACCAATGATTATTGAAAACAAAATTAATAGATACAAAGTTTAATAGACTCTTGACTATTAAAGCACAAGAATTATCGTTTAAACGCCCGCCGCAGTAGACATCTACTGGACAATTGATATGTGTTATGTGTCGTGAGTTGCATGTTGTTGTGTTGTGAACTGTTAATTAATTTATTATATCTGATGATGAAGCATAGTTTTTGAAACGCGTCATACATAAAGAACGCAGACGAAGTCACACGACGGAAACAAAATAGGTAACATTATTATTATAAATAGTTACTTGGATACTCATACAATGCTTTTTAAAATCACAAAAATTAGGTAAACGTACTTTGTGCACACAAATTTCATCCACGTATAGTCAACAGTACAAACATTTTTTTTTAGTGATAAAGAGACCACATCAACATAACCATTGCCCAAAGAATGATACATAAAACATAATATCATTAACATTGAATCTGCTGTACTAAGTTTCCCACCTGACAAACAAAATATCACTCGATATTTAATCACCGCCTTAAAGAAACTCACAGATAATCTCAATCACAAGCCGGATATTATCACAGCAAACAAAATTCAAATTAAACTACAAGAAAACAATGCATTAATTACAAATGCCGATAAGGGTAACGCCTTGGTTATACCACAGATCATGGATAATAAAATAGATCATGCATGCATACGGCAGCTGTGTGACGAAAATAAGGTTGTCGGGAAAATATTGCATGATCGCGCCGCGGGGTAGCGCTAGGGAGAAATCGTTCATGGCATAGGTGTTACGCACCGGCTTCCATCGTTTCGCCAATAGATCGCTCCACTATCGTCGAATTTCCGGTGGATTGAAATATTGCATTGGATCGGAGTTCTATTAGCTTATCCAAATACAATGGTTATACTAAATAACGATGAATACATCATACAAACATTGGTATTCATAAAAAAAAGAATTAGTAAAATATTTACGAACCCAACCTATAAGTTTAGCAATGATATGAAATCAGCAATTAACTCAAGTAAACACCTCCTTACGGAATTGCAAAGGAAAAGTAATAAAATTATTAAGCCTTCAATCCCAAACCTCAAAACTCTATGCTAGATACACAAATCCCTCGTTAGCTACCAAAAATAAATATAGACAATCTATATTTGATTGATTGTGTTTTATTGAGTCAATCATTTCGTAACTGTCCTTTACTTCCGTCACAGTTTCTGGAATAAATGTTCAACTCATAACGTCTTCTACCATAAACACTCACTATTGCGTGCATTGCATGCCAAGAAGCGTCCGTATATCATTAAGTCAATGACCCGTCTAGACTTTAAAGCAATAAACCAACTATTACGACTCTAGAATTTATAAAACAACGAACTAGTTGAATATACTTTCTTTTTTATTGTAGAGAATCGATTACGAGTATAAAAGTAGTTGAGGTTGTATCCTCTTCAGGTCCGTTAATAGTCTGCAGGGAATTATCAGTTGAAATTCAGTATATTGCTTTGTAGCTCCCCCCCCCCCCTACAATACTTGTAATCGCACATTAAAAATCTATAGTTGTTATAGTTTTTAAAACTGTATAAAAATAAACAAGATTTTGCCATTTGTTTGTCAGACTGTGTATGATCATGTTCTTGCCCTCTTAAGAATAGGCTAATGAAAATACAATGGTATGAATAAATTAAGTTTTTAGGTGTACATTTTAAATGGATTTTTGCATATTAAAAATAAATAAAGACTGTAATAATAACAGCGGATTTGTTAAACTACTGCCATAAATAAGTAACTACATTAAATTAAATTACTAATCTCTTAATGGACTTCAGCCACCTTATGTTAGAAACAGATGTTCCAATTTGTATAGTTGTTAGACAGGAGGCGTTGTCATCAAATATAAAATTATTCGAAGTAAGGCTTCACACAAAACACAACACTAAGTCCTGTGGACAAACATATACAAAACTTAGTGAAAACCCATTAACTACCGTTCAGATTCCACATGTCAAAGGCATTTCGGAGCAAATTTGGAAATTAAATTCCAAGTTTTTGATTAGGACTGTTAAAAAAATTCAATAAAAATTAAAAATTGAGTAAATTGAGACAAAAAAATACGGATTTGGATAGCAAGAATATAGTTTACAATAATTTACCTTGTCAGTATGGATTATCGTAGGCCTATGTGGAACAAAGTTCTCATCCATTTAAAAAAAAGTGTTTCGGAGCATAAAATGCATAACGACGGACGAACTTAATCGTTTTAAGATTGCTGAGAATGACAAAAATAGCCAACAACCACGCTATTCTTTGGGACGAAGGGTTCAAGCTACTAAAAGAGTCTAACTGGAGAAAGAGTGTTTTCAAAGAGTCAGCTATAATGTCGGTGAAGGAAAACTGTATTTCGCAACCAATTTCCACCATAAGTGCTATCTGTTTCCCATTAATTACAACGAAGTACAGAGACTTTTTGACAGGCCCATTAATAATACGAACGTGTTGAGAGTTAAACCTTTGAACGACCTACGACTGATCCCTCCTCAGTCAAACTGTGTTAGACGTTCGGAAAGGTTGCGATAAAAAACGTCCGCTAATATCTAGGACCTACCTCACTTACAATAAGTTGAATAAACAAATGCCTGTCTTTCACACAAAAAAAAACTTTTAGACTACTATTGTTGCGTAAGATTGAGCAAAAAATCTAATAACAACCAATTTTCAAGCGGGAGCGACGATAGGTCCTGGACTATCTGGCACTACTGCGCATGCTTCAGGATCTAGGTCACCATTACCCCTGCAACCCTACCCCTCCATATATCGCCTCCATGCAAGTGCCTCTGTCCATGTATCGTTATCTCGGGTCACTAGACCCCTCCATAATTGTTTTATTGTTATGGTAATTTGTGTAGTATAACATACACATGACTGTGTGTAATCAGTTTGTGTTAATCCAAATTTATTAACAATAGGACGAAAGAAAACAACTTTTAATAGAAGAAATCATCGTCATTATTGGAAAATATCAAAGTATACAATAATCCCTTTGTATTTGCTTTGTTGCGAGTCTCCGCGGGGGTTGGTTAGCGAAGTTATCAGGGATCGGAGCTCTCTAGTAATTCTATAAAACATTTTTTGTTCGACTGCTGGAATTTCGCTAGTTAATACACATTTAGTGTGAAAGGACAAATAGTAATACATATTCAATTAAAAATATATAACTAAAAAATCTACTTAATTTATTCATAACAATAATTTTGTTCCACTAGCTTATTCTAAAGAGGAAAAAAATGGCCAAGCAACATCTACCAAATCCCTTTTATTTTTACCCAATTGTAAAAAAAGTTTAGGAACTACTGATTTTTCATTGAATTGTATAAAAAAGGTATACAGTTGAAAAACTTTGAATGCCCACCAGTTTAAAACCAGTTGGGTTACAACCATGAATCTTAACGTACTAACTGAAAATAGTAATGTAACTAAATTTTGTTACATCTTTTCTGTTAGAGCAGTTTTTTTTCAGAGATAGTTTTTGCAAAAACGCATACTCATGTCAGATTGGCAAAGAAACGAGATAAACTATTGGTTCCATTTAAGTTTTACCTTATTTTATCTTACGAAACACGTTAAAATATGTGATATTGCCATAATATTGGAATAACACAATATTTGTATAATTTTAATATCCATAATTCCAATGTCATACGTTATATTGCCATAGTATTGCAATAACACAATATTTATAATTCAAACATCCATAATTACATTTTCCTTTTGAGCTGAGGAAGGCAGATGAATTAATTTTGCCTGATCAAGGATGCAGATCACGCACCAACATAGATACAGGGCGGTGTTAACGCGTGCTTACATGTAAGGTATTTGGTTAATTACTGTAAAGCCATTACATAAATTAGATGACATCATCAGCAGAGAGTTATTGCTTTTACAAGGGGATTAGGTATTTAGTAATTAAACTAATATACGTATAGCGACACACTAGACAGTTAGAAGACTTCTAATCTGACTCAGAGATTAGGGTCTCTTCATCACCTTGCGTAAAACAGCGAAAACATTCACTTTGTACTAACTTGTTTTGGACCTAAAAAGTTGTGAAATAGTTGTTACGGCTATGTGCTTTTATCTTATATCTCATAATTGAAAGAAAACTATGGCAATCCCTTTTAATAAAAGGTTTAATTAGATAAAAATGTATAATTTTGAATGCATTTTTGGGGTGTTTCCATATTTTATTTTAGTAGGGGAACGGTAAGTGCGTGATTAGCAGACGCTGAGACTTATATTTTCAGTCCAGCATCGTCCGCGCCACCACAAGGTCACTGACTGTACTCGGGCCAATTTTATTAAAATCACACTGTACACTTGAAGTTTTCCCCGGAGCAAAGAATAGCTTAAATACTTTAAGGGGAGTGATTTTTGTAGAAACTTTGAATTTAAACATAGGCCAAGTGTTATATAATTTTAAAAGTCAGTTAATAGTAATTATTTTTTTAAAAAACGTTTTTATTTACCAGGTCTCGTTTCTATAGAGTAAAAAACTGATTTTTGAGTTTCTTGTAGCCTTTTTAATTGCAAAAATAGAAGTGCTTGGAGAAAACGGAACTATTCACATTTGATATACAGTTTTGAAGTCAGAAAGTAACAATTTTCATGGGGTTAAAAAAACGTAAAAAAACTATAAAAAATTTAGAATATTATTTGTTTATACATGTTGTTAAGTATCTTTTATTTTATATACATAAAAAGTCACGTCTGTGGAACTGTGTTCTAAGCCGTATGTGTGCTCGCTGAACACGCCCAGACCGTTTGACGCATGATTAATCAACACAAGAGGGTCTAACGATGTAAAAAATATTTCAATTACTTAAATTTAAGAAGTTGAAATGGGATAACTACCCTAAAACAATACACCTTTAATTCTTATGAGAAAAGAGAGCTGAAATTTAACACAATTGTTTCTTATGTGATGCATAAAAATATTAGAGCCAACGAATTTTGATTATTTAAAATTCATTATTTAAAGGATGCAAAAGGGAATACCAACCCCTACATAATAAATATTAATTATTTTACTTTCCTTGTAAATAGATAGCTGAAACTTGGTATATTTAATTAATTTATTTATTTTATTTATTGCTTCTAAACAAAATTAAATACAGTTGGATTTTCTTCTTTTTCTATTTCTATATAACTTTAAATATGACAATAATAAGAATTATAAAACAACTACAACAGAATGTATGAAAATAAAATTCACATATATAAAATAACCAATTCTTTCAAGAAAGAAAATACTTAGCATAGAGACAACGTAATATAGGGCTCCTAAGGCTATCTGCCTGCTTAGGGGTTTTATTACAAAAATTATAAACAAAAAATATTAATTTAAAACAGAATTCAGTGCGGTTGCAGTAACAATAAATTTACATTCCCATTTCCCAATTGAAATGTATAATTACTTTTTTTTTAACTCAAATTATATTAATATTAAGTTATATACAATCAAGCACCTCTGAGTGCAGGATCACTGCCATCACACTTGCATCCAGATACTTTTAAAACCTTCACGAAGCAATAATTTATCCTAATAAATTGAAAATGGAATATAATACAGCCACAATTTCCGCTTCAAACGGTTTTACGATAGTAAAAGAAAAGTGACGCTCATATACAAAAAATGTTAATAGCAGACCAAGAAATGTATTACTCCTACAGAGCGGTTTCTGCGGGATGTACAATAACTCTTCTACATCCTTGCAAACCAGCAACAAACCCCTTACACCTCTAAGAAATGTTCTCGGACTCTTCAAGCATTTAATGTCTTGAGGTAATTTGTTATACAACCAAGGAGCCAAAAATTAAATGTTCTTATAAAGAAAGTTTTGGTAGGTTTTGGCACTTGATGATTATTTTTCCTAAGTATTTTTCTATAATTGCTATCAGAGCATGGAGAATTTCCGCTTCTCCGGTAGAAAATTTTCAAAACTTTATATATAAACGTACTTCTCAGAGGAAGAACGCCGAGACCAAGAAAGCAAGACGTGAAGGTTCACGTTAAATTTTTTCAAAATGAGTCTCAAAAAAACTTCTGCAGCACCTCAATTTGCTTCAAAGATGTCCTGAAAGCCCCCCCCCCCCCTCAACACACAATCCCATAATCCAATCTATACACAAGTGCAAAATATAAACAACGCATTGTCTGTATCGAGCAGTCTCGAAGGAAGTAAAACAATCGGATGCATGAAATTAACTTTGATTTTAATTGTATTATATAATATTGTTCTTCCAATTTAATTCCTCGTCCATAATAACCCCTAAATACTTAACTGTAAGTACTCTAGCACACAAAATACACTCCTTTCCCTCGTATAAACAATTCAGACATTTATACAATATCCTACTGAATAAACAGGTATCAACTTTCAGACAAAAATGTATGTAATTAGTTTTTTTAGTGTTTGGCACTAATTTATTGTTGGCAAACCACCATTTCAGAGACAGTAAATCCAAATAAATTTTCTTATCTAGTTCAGTCAACGTATCTCCTACATATATACAAGAGCAGTATCATGCGCAAAAGCTGTTAATTCATAAATGTACCGTAGAAAAAAGTAAACAACAAAATATTTTATCTAAATTTGGCCGTTTTTGGCAAATTATAAACTTTCTACGTATTTTACGTATGTCTAAGCTTATTATCTATCTGGTTTAGCCTTTCTCAGGAAGGGTCGTGCCTGTCGTGTACGAATGTTCAAGTTTATCTAGCCTTCAAGTATTGGCTAAAGTAATTAAAAAAAAAAAATAGTAAATGCTAGCACTTGCTAACCTTTTATTATTTAGAAACAATGCAAATTCTGTTCGTTTAAGGAAAAGGTTAAAGTTTCCATCCCATGCTACCGTCTGTAACTTATGCTAGAAGAATAAACACTTGCATATACTGTAGTTTTTATTCATTGGATAATCAGCAAATCCTTAATTTTTGTTCATGAGGACCAATTTACCTACTGAAATATAATGCATACAATTTCCATGTAAGTGTGTTAAGAAAGAGTACTTTTTAACATTAATGATATTTAAATATATAAGTAAGAATTTACTTTTGTCGATAATAATAAAGAGCTGCAGCAGTAAAAGTATGTAATCGCATTGTCTCAGTTTCACGTGCCCTTTCAACACTGGATGCAGCACATGACAATATAATTGCACATAAAATTGTCACAGTTTTGTAAAGTACCGCACATGGCTGTAGATTGTTGTAGCACGCATACGATATTATTGTCTCTAAACATACCACGTTCTATTTGTTTAACGTATTGTTTTTAAGTAACTAAAAACTGTAAGCGGTTCCCTAAACTTCGATGCTAATGGAACTTTGCTTTTCCAACAAGCTTCTTTGATAAACACTACTCATTTTTGTATATTTATATAAAAAAAGCGTTTTACCCCTTGCAAAACCATTGTAGTTGGTTAAAGAATATACACACAAAATTTCAGGGAACTCTTTTTACTGACGTATACGGATATTTTACTTCGTCACGCTGCGAATTCCAAGATTTTGATTTTTAAATATGTACTTTTAACGAGTATCTGATATTAAAAAAATAGTAGCCTATAGGGCTAACTGTCTAATTTTTTAGACTCAATAATAATAAAAATTTGTATTACCTTTCTACGTTAAAACTGTTGAGTTGTGCAATTAATGTAATGTTTCCTTTGTATAGGTTTACTAATATGTAATGTTTATTAACTCATATCGTGCTGTTTTTTGTAAGCAATAATCTAAGTTAGTTATCGAGATTTTTGTATAAATGTTCATACCATAATTTACGTAGAAAGTGTATCCAAAGTTTCTATATTGTGTAGAGATATTTCTTGGGATTTTTACATGGGTTAAGAAAAATGTTCCTATAGACGTATGTCCGAAAGCGATTCTTTTACCATCCATCTGCTTTGTTTTTTTTTATTATTTAAAATTTAAACAAATGTATACAAAACAAAATTTTGGAGCAAATTTTTAAATTTAGGTCTTTACATCGATGAGTAAAATTTCAACTTAATCGGTTAAGCCTTTCTACTCTAAATGATTTAGTTAAACAAAAAATGTTGTAAAGCTGGTAAAAGAAGCATTTCCGGATATACTACAGGCTATTTATAGGTACGTGTTCCTTTATTTTGACCCATGTACCTACAACCTGAATTATCTCAGTGCATTACAGAAATACTCAGTAGTAGTAACAATTTTAATATCTGTTCCTAATTTCGTTCGTCCGTATAACGTATCTGTTTTATAAACACCGTATGTAGGACGTCTACTTCTAGTAGGAAGCGCACAACCTTAAATTTATTTAACTGCACAAACTAAAATGAAAAATACTTTCAATAAACTCGGTCTTTTAACGAGTAACACCTCAATCTAACAGTACTTTTACGCTTCTTCTTTGTCCTAGAATACAAGTTTAGCGCAAGTTGAGTCGATGCCGATGGTGGCTTTTCATTTGAAATTATGGTTTGTACGTATAACCTAGATTTTCAGCTCCATATGAATTTTTAGACATTTTGGCTGTTTTAAATGTACCTAAGTATAAAAACAACAGAACATAATTCTCACAAAAATACGTATAACATATTATTCGTCAAACTCGTTTCAATGGAAATGTCGTCATCATCGGTGACATTTGATCTTCAACCAAATTATAACTGCAATTATTGTCTTTGAAACGCGTTTGACGAATAAACCTATTTTTGTGAGAATTTTGTTCTGTTTTTTTACTGTAGGAAATATTTTTTTTCACTAGTCGAGATCGATTATACTTTAAATGAATTATTGTATATTTTTGTAAAATTTTGACTAGAGTACAAAATTATTTTGTCAAAATAAAACCCAAATTATCATTGTTGAAGACAATAATGTATTTATATACTATGGATACATGGCAAATATTAACAAAACAATGTAACATTTTTATTGGATTTCTGAACTTCATAAAAGTTAGTCGCATTATTTTATTTCCTGCTTGCTTCGCTCCGTGGGAAAGAGAATGTTGATCATCCGAGAACTGCTCAGGTTTCTGTACCCTGCTCAGGTTAAGAATGTAGTGCAGGGAAGATCAGTAATTCGTTTCGTCATTTGGTACGGAGAAGGGAACTTAAGTGATATAGATCAGAGTTCGAGTTCACAATCTGTGTATGCGGAGGGAACTGTATGGGATTTAAGGATTGTCCTTTTTCGGATCTGCGGAGATGGAAGAGACAGCCTTAGTTCTGAATGTTCATGCAACAAAGTCTGATTGGAATTCTGTACAGCTTAATCAGAACATATTGTGATAAGCTAAGGTGAAATTTTACGGGCACAGTAAAATTACACCTAGGTTGATCACAATGTTTTGTTTCTTAACGTTTTGCCGATTGGGTAAATACATTATCTCCTTTAGACGTACATTTGAGAGCCCATTTATTATTTCTGTCTCTAATACTTAAAGTAACATAAGTCAATAACTTACAAAGCTACAGAACACTTAAATATACTAAATATTTTAAGTTTAAAAAATATCTAAAATCTGCTTTTAATTGAAAATTTGAATGAAAAAGTTTTTAAATAATGAATGATTCTCGAAACATGTCATAATGGTAACTCAATGTTAGAGAGTGTGGTTGCGGTTTGAATGAAATAAACGGATAACAAATAATTAGCGAGTTTATTTGGCAGATCTTGTACTGGCTAGTGAACAATAAATACTAAACTAATCAAGCAAAACGGCCGTTTTGCGGAACGCCAAGAAAAAAACGGCCGTGCTATAACATACGGAAAACATAGCTACCATGTTATTGACCACTTAAAAATACCATATTAAAAATTTAAAATGGTAAATTTTAGTTTAAAATCAAATTATTTGTTGTAAAATTAGGCGATTTGATCTTTCACTCAACTTTCTAGGTCAAGCTAAACCCCCTTTTCGAGCCATTAAAAACAGTAGATAATCATCAAAAAATTATTCATAGTTTTTTTTCATATTTCCCGCTTATTCTGTCAGACCCAATAACTACCTCACCTTTTCGAGTAGAGAGCTCGGTGATGGCTTTAAACACATCTCCTTTCAATGGAGATGAATAACGTACAAGAAAAATAAAGGTAGCTGCAACGAAACTCAAAATATCGCCGAAATAGTTTTTCCTATGTAAGTTAGATTGGTACATTAGACTGATTATATTAGCCTTATGATTTTGTAAATGTTACATACGAAGATGTACGAATGTTTCCGAAGCTAAACGAATAGGTATTTCTTCTTTAAATTTGGTAAACGTTAATATTACTGTATATTGATGGTAAAAGGTTGTATGCATTTTATATTGTCAATGGCAATTATATAACATATTATTATAGCCTACATTAGGTTATGTACAAAATACAATTAACATTCAGACATTACAAGAAGTTTGTTTTGATTGTAAACATAACCTCAAAGTATAATCTAGGCTACATTTTGTTTAGGTATTACAGATGATGGGTGACATCAGCTGTTACAATATTTTGTTACTCTCGGATGTACCTAGGCTCGTAATTAATTACAGGAGTTGATTTAGTTTTTAACTTTCTTCTAACAGAGCATTGTTTATCAAATTGTAACTGACAATTTTTAATAATTAAATTTTTATCTTATTTAATCCTGGAAAATATGACTTGTGTAATGGTAAGTACCTACTTTAATGTTATAATTTCTTGAAATCCCACTAACAATACAATTAAATATTAATATAATTATTTAGTACTACATTATAGTACAAATTATTATTATTATTAATTAGTGAAAAATCGCAAAACATAAAAATTATGCAAATATATGGAAAAAATATTAATGAAAAATATGGAAGTACCTTCGTGTGTTTGTGTGTATATCTGTTTTTAATTAGAAAGAAGAATGCCTAAATAGGAATCAGTGAAAAAAAACGTAATTCGTCTTAAAGAAATAGAAGTGCACAATCATTGTAAGTAAATTATGTCATTACGATGTTGATCAGCCGTTTAAAAAAAAATGCAGAGTAATGCTAAATAGAAATTTTAATGTTACTACTGGTTTAGTTAATGGTTCTCTTGGAATAGTGCAAAATTTTTAAATATGACACTGAAGGTAAATTAGAATTTGTTCAAGTAATGTTTGGAAACAGGTGTTATAATGTTGAAAGGACACAGTCAAAATTTGAGCTATTTATAAAATCCTTTATTTTTCGTAAGCAATTCCCTTTAACAGTTGCATATGCCATTACAGTGCATAAATGTCAAGGAATTTCAATCAATTCAGCTATTTCAGATATTGGCAAATCTATCTTTGCTCCCGGTCAAACTCAAACATATGTACCTCTTTCAAGAGTAACAACATTGGCTGGTCTCCAGCTGATAAATTTGGACCCATCTAATTGTAAAGCTGCTAAAGCTTGAATTATTTAATATAATAGACTGCGGAGCGAATACCGGAAAGATTTTCCACACATATCGGTCCATCAAAGTAGGTTTACTTCACGCAAAGATATTGTATGGAAGTAGGGCAAAATCAAATATTTTAAGGACCAAGAGATCATGCTTCAAATAAATGACTACATCCCAATTTCGGGATTCAGTAATGGTGATGGAGTTTCATGCTATGCAAATGCAACCTTGCAGGCACTTTTCATATGCAGGCCCATTATTCTAGAATTGCTTGAACTGGACGGAAATCCTCCTATGAAGATATTGGCAGCTGGTTACTTCTCAAATGTAGGCCTACTGAATTGTAAAGACTTGCGTGATCAACTTGGTGTCCCGTTTACTTTAGACCAGCAACAAGATGCAAGCGAATTTTGTTCAAACTTAACTAGGGGCTCTGCCCCTGGACGCTCCGCGTCCCAACCCCGGCTCGGCCTTCGGCCTCAGATGGCTGCTTCGCTTCGCTCGCAGGTGGAAAATTTGATAAAGAATCTCGTTAATCTTTTGCTCGTTTGTACATAGGTGACCGAGCATAAATTAGCTGTTTTATTTGGCAGCTGACTCAAACTCATTAAACATTATCTCCATAAGATTAACATGGGAAATTTGAAGGATTGTATACCGGGGCTTCTTCTCGGGTGAATAGCGGCTGAACGGATGATAATATATAAGACTTGACATATCTGTGAATGATTATGTTCAGTTTTTGATCCAAATTAGCTGTTTTATATATAATAGGTTTGTAACAACCAATGTTTGAATTGAATTAAAATATAGTTAGCATTTTTCGTTGATTTTTGGTTGTGTTTGTTTTTAGTTTGTCAATGTAACCTCAAAAAGGTAATACTACATTTGATACTGATTTGATCCAAATCAGTTGTTGATCAAAATCAGCTGTTTTAAGCTTTTCATACGAACAGCTGTTTTTGTGTCCTTGATCAAATCAAAAGAAATATTTCTTCTTCTTCCTTAAGATTGACCTTCCATAAGATTAACATTGAAACTTTGAGGGCCACTGGGGCGTAGCCCTAATGTCCTAGGACTTCGGTAAATGCTTGATGACATATCTACAGGTAATAAGACACATTTTAAAACAAAAATCATCAAAATCGGTCCATTAGGAGAGGCTGGGCGATTGGAAATAGGTTTTGACCAAATTCTTTTAATATATATAGATTTGTAAATATGATATTTTAATTAAACATTTTGAGGTGATTTTAAGCACGCTGGTAAAATGCTCAAGATGTCTTTATGAATTTCGGCGACAAGATGAGATGAATTCGTATTTGCCGCTGTCCATTAACACCAACAAAGCAACTATATCAGATCTGCTGAATCTTCAAGATTGTGACAACTTGGATAATACAACTTGTCCATCATGTTCATCTGTTGGAACACAATTGCAAAAAAATGAAATCAAAACTGCTAGCCAATTTCTTATATTTAGTTTGAAACTATGGACCAATATAGGAAAAATCAAAAATTTTAAACTTAATTCTCTCCCATCAAATGTTGTCAAAATCAGTGAAAGCTCCTACATACTCAAAAGTGCAATTTTTATCATGGAGAAACTATATCTTCTGGGCACTATACCAGCATAATAAGATATCAAAATCAGTTTTATCGTGCTAACGACAACAACATATTACAAGATAGGTGGCCTACTTCAGCTAAAGATATATATATCATTATATTTGAGAAAAAGAACTAATGAATTTTAAAGAACTAATTAACAGTGTAATTCAAAAGTAAAATAAAGGTGAGCCACCGTTTTATTATAATGAATATTATTAGTAGTCTATTACATTATCATGGTGAAAATGTTTCTTTAATGTGCTAATATAATTGATAAATAAATAATACATGTTTCTTGTTTAACGTGTTTCGTATGTTATCTCATTTATTAGGCTATATCTAGGAAAAGTAATATTATCTTATCTTCTAAAGCGAGAGATAATTGTTTGTCTGCTAAATGGATCTGGAATCTCCGTCTAAGGATTTTTCATTTTTTGATTTTATATGGGGCTTTTGGCCACGAGAAATCGATTGGAAATGGTCACCAGTCTGGGAAAATTCGTTTTCTACGTCTTTTTATTAAATTAAAAAGTGAAATTTGTCCATTTTAAACAATACAAAGCACAGCTGATGCAAATGTTTTCAATGCCATTACAATAATCATCTGCTTTCTTTTAAACTGTATATTTTATTAGAGGTAAGCCTAATGTTGTATCTATTTATAGTTACCATGACAACGAATACTTCTGCTAAATAAACATACCCTTTATTTAGTTGTTTAATGTTATAGGCCTAACCTAAACGATGTTCACGGAAATTTGCAATAATAGTTATTGACGTGAGCGAACTAGGCCCTAGGCCTAAATCGATATTGAAATATTAAACTTTAATTTAGGCCTGACTTATTTCTGAGGCATAGCGTTGAGATTATGGTTAATCCTTTAAACTGTATTTTTATTACAGGTAAGCCTAATGTTGTATATACCCTTTATTTAGTTGTTTAATGTTATAGGCCTAACCTCAAAACTCAATAATCCAATATTTATTATTGAAATCATAGCCCTGCTTATAATCGAGCTTTAGTTCGGTCTCCTGGTACTAGTATAATAATAAGCAATTTCAGTGTCCATTCACAAAATATATAGGGATATACCTAGGAAGATGTAATTTTGAAGCGACATAAAATTTAACTATCAAAGATTCATGAATATATTTATATTTAGGTGTTAATATATAGGGTATCGGAAGTAATTTCAAAAGAAAAAATATTTTCCGCCCAAAAATGCCGCTTTAAGAGCCGTTCCGGTCAATGAGACTTAAAACAAATTAACAAATTTATTTTCATAAAAAATAACAATTAATCAAAACCTGTTTATAAACTTTACTTAAAATTTGATTTAAAAGTTTACCAACCTCATATAAAATAAAACAATACCGGTACCTTTGTTTCATAATTATTATATTTGTATTATTTAACAAAAAATTATGATATCTCCCCAAAAAACACTTCGCGTTAAAAAAGGAACGCCAAGAAAGC